>JACXGM010003946.1:19999-39848 GCA_016801145.1 Umbra pygmaea | reverse complement strand
GTGTGTGTGTGTGTGTGTGTGTGTGTGTGTGTGTGTGTGTGTGTGTGTGTGTGTGTGTGTGCGGGGGTAATTCCAATAAGCTTTTCAAGTGCCCTCTGCTTTGTATCAACACAATTAAATGTTTGCTTATTAACCATGTGATGTTGTGTAATAGATGGACTGTATGAAACGCTCTAATGAATTCCACCACAACAACTGAGCCATCACAAAGCTTCCCGCAGCGCACAGGCGCATTGGGCAATTTTCCCCATGCCATTGTTTGCTGGTCGCAAATCTATTTTACGTTTCCTCACTCTGGCATTGAAATTTCGGATTGGACTCGTTTGCTTGCGTTTGTGTGAGAGTGAATGTATGCGCGTGCACGCATGAACACCCATGCGCACGCGTATCCCCCTCCCAACCCCACATCCATGTGACAAGAGCTCTTCGGCCCCTTTCGATTCCCATGGATCGAATTACTGGCTGCTCGCTCCACAGTGCAGCCCACTGCCTCTGCTCCAATCACGGGCAGGTTAGCGCTCCCCCTGTTCACACCAACCTACTGTTTCACATTTTGATACATCGCTCCGGAGCTATTGACTCTCATCACCCAACTCGAATTCTCCTTGCTGTCTGAAGATGAGAGTATCCATCGCGGTGCCATCTGCATGCTTGACCTCCTATCTCGGGCTCTAGACCCGGAGCTGGGAAGGGAGAGAGAGCAACCCCTCTCTTCTCTCACCATCGCTCGCTTACACCGGGAGCAAGCCCACACTCGATCTGCGAGATAAACAATTTAATCGTTCAGTGTATTTATATAATCTCGCTTTTAAACAAGCCTCCTCATCCTGTCTTTTACGTTGGGAAACAGATAGGCAGGGAGAAAATATATAGTCTCTACAGTCGCTATTTTTGCCGTGGAAATAAATTTGGTAGGGTGTTGAGCCCTACTCATATTTGGTGAACCCTGGATTTAGTTAACATGGAAACGGTGGAGAAGGAGTGTGGGGCGTTAGGTGGACTATTCCAGGCAATTGTCAATGATATGAAGGTAGGTCGAACATCATGATTATTGCTGGCAACACAACAATTGTTTTCAAAAGGGAGTGACGTGCCATCATGTGTGCCGCATATTATTTTTAACCTTCATGAAATTGAACCGTTATTTTGTCACATTTATGCGGCGGAAGGTTAATTAGGCTACCTGATACAGTACGCATGTGAAACGAGTTGTCATGGCAATGTTTGCGCATTTGTCGCTCTATAGAAATTTTATTTTGACAGCCATTAGCCAATAATTGAATTCAATTGCTCGAATACCATTGCATGTGCTTTGTGTATCAGAGCGCTGCTCTGCCCAAGATGGGTAAGGCTAGATTATTCAATTGTATGATTGGGCAGCACACATGAACGAGACATGACCATATGGATGATTAATAATTAAATACATGTGCATGTATTCACGTTTCATCAAAACTATCGTAACGCATACACGGTCAAATAAGACCATCTCCATTTCAAACCATTCCGTTATTGAGCGGTCTGTGTATCAGAAACCCTGTTTTATTTAGGCTGTGTGTATGTAAGATGGTGGATTTTCTGCCGCTTGTAGAAAACATCACAATTGATTTTCTGTCAAGTGGATTTTTAAAGAGACCGAGGGCATGAGAACTCGGACAGCCGTCATGCGTCCTGCAGTGCACGCCTCTTTCTAGATGGCCCCGCGGTGTAAGCAGAAACTACTGTAATGTCAGGACTTCTGCTGGTTTTACAACTATGTTGTGTTTGAGCAGCCATGGTCCATATGGGGAGTTAATCATTCCAGACTCGTATCTACACAAGTGACAAAACATTATATTATTTGACCTACTATATAGACTGGAAGTGATAATCCTCAACCAGGAGGAGTAAAATGGCTAATTTTGGTTCCACCATATCATTATCAATGCCTTTGTTTCCTTTCTCTGAAAAATCATGGCTTTGAAGCTACATCAGGAGAATTCAATGTCATCAGACTGCTAGTCCCCTGTGAATAAGGCTGCAGTTAAACCCATGTTTTCTTGGTTATTATTCCACCCTCCGGCTGTGTTCACAGATTTGGAAGAATCTGGGGACACGTAAAAATGCTACCTCAGATTAACAACATCCTATATTACAACCTGCAACACAAACCCTGCTGTCATGGTTACATATTTAAAGTATATTTCTCTTCCTTACTTGCCAACCTTTGCTCTGTCCATTTCTGTCACTGTCCTGTCCAGAGTCAGCCCATTAATAATTTAAACTGTTTTCTATAGTCTATCTGATCTGTCACTCCATGAAGAAGGATACTAAAATATGGGTCAAGTGGTCACCTCTCCGGTTGCTCATTACGATTATGGTCCCTGTTGGGTGTTTCCAAACCAGAGTCAGACATATCCTTTTAAGACCTAAGCCGCTGGCTGGCCGCTGTGCCTCTCCATGTACTGTAACTCCAGAGTGCTGGTTGTCCTTAATGACCCACCTCTTAGGGGAATGCTTTTGTTGGTGGCAGATGAGAAGAAAACACTCACACACAGACATTGAAGGTGGCTTGCTTATGATGGCCAGCTGTTGGTCAGATTGCCTCATGGGCAGAGCCTCTGCTATTTTTACATTTGTCTGCCTACATTTAAAATGTTATTTACACTAGAAATACCACCGGGGAGTGATCCTGGTGCCGGACCCTACAGTAAACACAGTGAGGCCATCCCAGTGCAGTCATTAAGAAACAATATGCTAATATATTTAATTATGCACTAAACAGACTTAACTGAACATAAATATGAATGCAACATGTAAAGTGTTGGTCCCACGTTTGCCAACTTTGAAATAAAGTATAAAATAAAGCTCAACTAAAGGATCCCAGAAATGTTACATATACACAAAAAGCTTATTTCTCTCAAAATGTTTGCGAATATTTTTTATCCCTATTAATGAATCTCTTTACTAATACAATCCACCTGACAGGTGAGGCATATCAAGAAGATAATCAAACATAATGATCATTACACAGATGTACCTTATGCTGGAGACAAGTAAAGGCCATTGTACAATATGCATTTCTGTCACACAACAGAATTTGTTTTGAGGGTGTGTGTAATTAACATTCTGACAGCAGGAATGTCCTGAGTTATTGCCAGAGAGCTGAATGTTAATTTCTCAACCGTACATCTCAGAAGTTCTCCCAAATTACATTCTCAGAAACTATTTTGAAAACATGAATTACATGTCAACATATTTGGGGTCTCAGCTGCACGTTTTGCTATTAAGCTATATTTGTCCTTTTATTACGTTGCACCTGCACGTTTTGTTTTGCTGATTCGTGCGACAACATTCCACACATTCCATAGCCTTAAAAATAATATTACAAAATTCACGTTTAAGGATAGGGTTAAGGTTAGGCATGAGGTTACTAACGGTTAAGGTTAGGCATGAGGTTACTAACGGTTAAGGTTAGGCATGAGGTTACTAACGGTTAAAGCGTAACTCACGCCAAAATGCATCCTAAGGTGTTTTTGTTAATGTACCCAAGTTAAACTTTCATTAAAAGCATAATTAGGACGGAAATACCACTTTTAAGATTTTCAATTTTTTTGGTTTCGTTTTAATCGCCTTTTGAATGGGAGTGATAGGGGCACTACTATGATAGCATCAATTTAGCTATTTTTAAAACACTAAGAAGGCTCGACACAACATTAAACTTTGCACGAAGTATCATCAGGAGCTGTATACATGAACTTCAGCATTGAGAACATTGTTTGTGTACAGATGGTTTACTAAAAAGAAATGTTTTGTACAACTCACCTTAGCAGTTTGTGTTTCTGGTGTCTGCCATTTTGCCAGTCAAAAAATGACAATCTCCAAATGCAAATGAACGGACTCCATAGGAGGAAATTAAGTTGTAATTCCAATGAAAAGCATGATAACATAGCCACTTAGCTCATGGCAATATCTATTCAAATAATAATAATAAACAAGGGTTTTCATTCAACATATCAGTCTAAATAATCTAATCTTAGCTTTCCATGTTTACTCTCCTCCCTGTTACGTTGCATTCTGAGATCTACACTTTTTGACTGGCAAATTGATAGTCACCAGAAACACAAACTGCTAAGGTGAGTTGTTTGTACAAAACCTGTCTTTTTAGTAAACTCTGTGTACACAAACAATGTTCTCAATGCAAAATTTTTTAGCTTTAAGGTTAGGCATGAGGTTACTAACGGTTAAGATTAGGCATGATTTCCTAATGGTTAAGGTTAGTCATGATGTGACTAGGGTTAAGGTTAGGAATAAGGTTAGGGTTAACGTTACTAGGGTTACAAAAAACAGACAATCACCTGTCTACATCACGCTGCAATGCACAACAAAACACAGTGTCCATCTGGATTTGAGCAAACTCCCGTCCACCATCCCCGACCACCGCCCTAGCAAAATCTACGATGGTTACATGTTATATCATGGTCTTAATATGTTCATATTTAATGTATTTTGGTTGATAAATTAGTTCCCTACGAACGTAATTGACCCTCTCATATGTTTATATTTCACATATTTTGGCTATGCAAAATAGTTCCCTCAGAAAGTATTTCAAGCAATTTTGGGCTCTTTCTTTACCAGAAGTCGCCTCGAACGTTTCATAAAATTTGGCAGTATGTGGCAGAGTTCAGTGTAGCAGTCTAAGCTCCTGCCTCTGGACCACACATGTCCTCTGGCATTGGATGTTCAATCCCCAGATCGGCCCACAGTCTGTGCCCTTTCTATTTGTCTCCCATTACATACCTACCTACTGTACTTCAGAGGGCAAATGTTCACATTTATTAACCACTGGCATACTGGAGAATCTCTTTACAGAGCTATACAATTGTAAACATTTTTGTACGTTGCCTTTATATTTTTGTTCAGTGTAATTGAAAAAGAGAGTTTTTACAGACAAGTTTCACATCCTCATTTGGTCTATGTCCTAAGTAAACAGTCTTACGGGTTGAACAGTCACATGATCAACCATTTGAAATCTCTTTTCAGCTGAAATGTCCCACCTTGCAAATACATAATTGGTTTAGAAGACACAGTAGGAGTGACAACCAATTCTAGCCAATTAAATCAGAGAAAGCTATGCCTCCCGCTCCCGTGACCATTTGCTTCACACCTGAACCCCATTTGATTTTGATTGGTGGTGATATGGCTGAGACAAGGTCATGTCACTTTTGGATGAGGTGAAAGCACCATTATGAAACTTTGATTTAGGTGAGCTTAGCTATTTCAATTGGGGTGATCATATGACTTGGTCAACCCCTTTAAATTGGAAGATGTGTCTATGTTTCCTTTCTCTCGTCATCAACATTCCTTTTTTGCAGGTTGCTTGAGCACCAATAGATCAAGTACAACCAGCAGTCAATTTTCTCTCTTTTACCAGGCTATGTTCTCCAGGCTACATCTTTTTTTTCAGACAGCGCTAGGCAGTCCCAGCGCTCAGGACAGTAGATAGAACTCCAACTGCACTGAAGATGCATGCAAATCGACCAGTAATCGACCAGTACAGCTCAATGCAGACTAGCGTCAGGATGAGGAGACCTGATGTAAATATACAGTACAGGAAAATATACACTACCATCCCAGTGACATCAAGGAGACCACCAGCTTGCCCAGTCTGCTCTATGAAGAACCAACCCCCTCATACACACACACATGCATGCACACACACCTATACACACACACACACACACACAAACACACGCACACATTCTTTCTTACCGTAGGGTATTTTGTAGAGATGTGGAGGGGGTAGCTCTTTGTTTTCACATATAACTGTATACGTGGAATGGTGGGGTGTGTTAGTCCTGCTTTAAAGAGATTCCAAAGCAGCCTGGGCTTAACATCCTTCAGGTGAAGGTGTTGTTATTGCATGGTTATTACGAGTCTGGTGCTAGAGTAAGGAAGGTGGGTATATAATTTCAAGGATCAGAGGGGTTCACGGTCAGCTGGTCTCTCTCTGGCTCCCACCCACTGGTTCTACAAATGCTTGGCGATTGACCAGTCAGTGGTAGGTTGGAATGGGACTGGACCAATGACTTGAGACTGGAGAAGTCATGACATAGTCTGTTCACCAGCTGGACTCATTGATCCCTGCTGTTGACATTCCCAGGCCCCGAGCCACTTCTCTCCAAGGTGTGTGCATACCAGGGCCGCCTCAGACCGAAAGGCTGCCTTCACAGACACATGGCATGACACTGGGTCAATATGGGGTTCATGTCGATCTGCAGATGTAGGGACCACAAGTCCCCACAGAGATGGTGAAACCTGACAAATTGGTCCATGCAAAGCTTGATTTCCAGCTTAGGAGTTAGGGTTATAATAGAAATGCACAGTTGGGCATTTTGTTAGAAGTTGGGTAAGTTGGGCTCAATTATACAGTTAAGTTTTGACATTACTAATTAGGTTTAGGGTTAGGCATTAGGGTAGGTTAAATTCAGTGATAAATACTAGGTAATTGAGGTTATGCTTAGGTTTATAGCTAGGGCATAGAAACATGAACTTCTATGTTAGGCCTTAGGTCCCCACAAGATAGAAACACAGACAATGGATGCATCTGCACCAGTGTTCTGAAGAGATGCTCTTTTCAATTGGGCCCAGAAAAATTCATATTTTTGAATTGAATTCTACATTTGATGATTCTTCATCTATTTGCTTATTGGTAACTGGTTATTGGTTTCTTAACAAAAATAGTTCCTGGGTTGAATCCCATAGAAGTAAAGGTTTGTCATCTATTGTTGTACCCTTGAGCAAGGAAATTCTCATTTATTCCTATTTATGTCACTTTCGATTGAAGCTTCTACTTCATGTCTTAAATGTACAACATGTGATATGACACTTAAGTGTCAACAAAAACATTAGTGAAGAAGAAAATGTGAGATGAACCGCAGTGCATTCCAAAAAAACTTTTAAAGTCTGACTGTTCTTCATATGACTCATAGTATTAAAAATAAAACATACAGTCATTGTGTGTGTGGTCTGGCTAGCTTTGGGAGATCCCACTGCCTTTCTCAGAGTGCTTTTAACTGACTGCACATGTGTCCCATCTGCGGACATTGCCGGTAGGCAGAGGACCAGAGAGGACATCCATCCTCATGACTCATGCGTCTGTGTTCTGCTAACTCCTTCTTGCCATGACGCATGCAGTAGCTGGGGCCTCCTAATGAGCGTGTGTTCTCTGTCTCTCGTTAGGCTCGATAGAGATGAATCGACTGGTTTTATATTGAGAGATCACATTGGGTTGGTGCCAGTAGTTCTCAGGGCAAGCTTTGTCAGGCCTGTCAAACTAATTTCATCAAATTCATTTGTTGATGGTAAAACCAGTCGGCACAGTGACAATTACGAAACGGGAACAGAAATGGCGCAATGAATGTTTTTTTATTAAACTCGAGCTACTGGAAGAAAAACATGAAAGTGGCTGATTTCTTTAATATGTACAATGTGTATTTTCACAGTTTTCTCACGCAATGATATTTATAGTTCATAGTTTCCATCAGTAATCCCCATTGGTTTAAAATGGGTCTTACTGACATGTGCTTCAGTCAAACGGGAAGATAATACTAACCCATGTCCTCAAGGAGACCAAACCCTTCAACAGCATCTATCTTCATACCTTTGCTCTCTCTGCTCGATGGACAGCCGTCAACGACGGTCCACACCAGTCAGTGCTACAGAAATACCAGTCCTCCACAGACCTGCCATGTACCAGATTGGTGCATGTCAGTCACAAAAGAGAACCTCAGGGAAGAATCCCATTCAATAAGGTGGAGTGGTACTTCCTCCCCTACAGCTGCTACACACAAATCTGTGGAGATCTGCTACTAACCGACTACGGAGGTGGAAAGAAAACCTTCAAAAACATAAGAGAGAATGAAGTACAATGAAAGGCACGTAAAGTGAAAAAGCGAGTGAGACAGATTGCGAGTGAGGTCCGGATTGAAGAGAGAGAAACGGGCACTGAGGAAGATGCTGTGCCTCTCATGTTAAGTGAATTCCATTATTCATTATTGCATGGCTGCAGGCTACTGTGGTAACTGGTGAAGAGGGGGATTATTTGCCACCACTGAGTGAGATGCACTGTGTGGGTGGGGATATGAGATTGAACCCAACCTGCTGTTTTTATTAAGCGCCTGGAAGTACCAACACTAGACACTACACTGAGATACAATGAGCTGCCCCATCCAGTCAGACCCTTCCAGACAGCAACCTCCACCAGCCTGTCTCCCTGTTTAACTCAGCTCCTCTTCACTCTCATCTCCTTCATATTTCCTCCATCTTCCAATGGCTGAAAATTAGGAATGAGAAGAGGTAGGCGGCAGCATTGGACCAACCTATAACCTTATCTGTTTGTAATGTCTGGCAAGATGGAAGGTCAAGTTCTCAGGAGGACTTATCGAGTTCCCAGGAGGACAGATGAGAAAGGTTTCAAGCAAGCTTGAGGAGGAGCTAGCAAATGTATTCACATGTTTAAAAATTATAGACTTCAACAGAGTCTGTATGATTAACCTTGCCTTGTGGCCAAAAGGCTGGACATAATGGTTTTCATTGTAATTATCATATTAAGATTGGTATTATCCTCATTGACATAAATTATTCAACAAGCAATATTTCTGTCTCATCTGACAACAATGTGATGCCTGTATCCCAGTGTCATTTGAGAACAGAACATGTAAAAGGAATTGAACGTGTTGAGAGCGATTATATTTTTATGTCTGTCCCCGGCTATTCCGTAACTCTAGAGGACCTGGCAGTCTATTGTATTGAGTAGGGTGGATTTGGGATAGCTACAGGGGTGACAGGATTGACATGACAATAACTCACAGGCAGTGTCTGTCCTCAGGTCAGGAGATAGCAACATTAGTAACTGCACCAATCCTGTGTTCAGATGAGCCAAGAAATATATTGTTTTGTCTTGAAACTCTACAAAATGAATAACATTCAAAGGCATTATTTCTCAACTTGTAGCCCTTGACAACTGAACTTGCCATCCTTAAGCTCGTCTGTTATGTTGCATACAGTATATACTCTATTTAATAAAGCCATTTGTTGATGTGCAGCCTGCTTTTTCGTAGTGACAGTTGTGGCCCACAAGCCGAAAAGGATAAGAACTACTGGTCTATTCTAAATATGAATGCTTCTGTTCAGTCGGACGTGTCCTTCTGTGTTCCCTGTGTCCAGCACTCCAGCTGTCCCCATGGGGTTTACCGATCGAGTCGACTAAATCGTTTAGAGTATTACTTTCCTGCATCTAAGAATTAAGAGCTCCCCAGGACCGTAGATTACCCATCGGCATGTAAAAGAGTGTATGCGTGCTCACGTGTTTATTTGTATCTCTGCCTCCAATTACTTAATCAAGCTTAGCCGCATGTATCAATTAGCCATTTGCCATTCCCCATCTGTAGCCTGTCCTTGTTGTGACAGCCCAACGGGCATTCTTAATAAACAAGAGAATGCCATTGATTGGATCCTCCTCTAACTGCTATCGAGGTTAGAACACGGTCAGGT
This sequence comes from Umbra pygmaea, assembly GCA_016801145.1. Taxonomy (NCBI): domain Eukaryota; kingdom Metazoa; phylum Chordata; class Actinopteri; order Esociformes; family Umbridae; genus Umbra; species Umbra pygmaea. Next base: position 30,314 of record JACXGM010003946.1, on the reverse strand, counting down.
AGACGTCCAGAGCAGCGCCCCCAGCCCATCCAGAAGGGGATACAACCCCTCCCCCATAATAGACGCACTGGATAATGAACTGTGAAATTATACTCTATTGTTTGGATGTTTTATTTCTCTTTTAAAGTCTGAATTGGCCTGAATAAAGAGCTGAAATTGGGCTAATCCAGCCTCTTCAGAATCTGTGTTTTATGTCATCCTCCAGAGAACAAAGGAACAAAGGGATGAAGCTGTGAGCTTTTCATCCTTTCGAGGCAATATGGTTGGTGAAAAAGACCTACAATTATGTGTCCTCTTAGCACATAAATAGGCCAATGGCCGATAAAATACCGGAGTATACTGCTGAGTTTAGCTAGCTTGTGTAACCTATGACTTCTCACCGCCGAGGAGTGAGAGAGTGCTGACAGTAAGGAGAGAGAGCGGATGAGCAGCTTGTGTAGGGGTAGTGAGGTGTGAGGTGTGGCTGTGGTGTTTTTCTGCAAGCTGTGATGACTGTGAGGACATTTTCATGTGCAGAACAGGAAGTAGTGATGTAATAGTATGTTATCCGAAGATGAGTGGCCGTCCGGGGAGAAGACAGCTGCAGACCTTCCCCGCGGCATCTAGTCTGCCCTGTCAGAGCATTGGCATTCAGTCCAGTGGTTCTATCAATGTTACAGTTATGTCATGCCATCGTGTGCATGCCTTGGCCTGCAGTGATGTGAACAGTAGTGCATTGCCAATGAAATGACACTGCTGTACTGCTGTATAAGTTCCTTCCTGTATTTTTGCTGTCTTTGCTCTAAACCCTGAGATTTTCTCAGATATTTTCCTTAATACATTGCACATTTAAGGGCTCTCTTGACATACTTGGTTGAGCTAAAAGGGAAATAGCAGCTTTGTTTACCTGCAAACCATCCAGGCATGCAGGCAGAAAGGATGAAGCGGTAGGTGCTTATCTCATGGTTTTGCATGTCATGTTGCGAGTGAAGTGAGGGGCGAGGAAGCGATTCTTTACCAACGGAACAGGAGTATCCCAAGCATGAAAGGAACCTAGCGTAGGACCATTACACAATCGGGGAAAGCCAACCCCCACAGGTTTGATTAAAATGCCCTATGCTAATGAACGATGGGCCGGCAAGGTTGTTATGAAGAGGGGGGCTTCGCCCGCTCCTTATCTCCTATCCACAAGGCCTCTCCTGATGGACGTCAGGCTTGCCATGCAGATTAGAAAGCTTCAAACACCGATGGAGGCAGTGGGGGGGTGTTTTGAATGCCGCAGGGAAATGCGGCTCTGATTTCAGACCGAATTAACTGACATCAAACACAGAGGATGAGACGGCGGATCGAAGGGCGAGGCGCCTGCTGTGGTCCCCCGATGACATTGCTGCTCCGGTCGGGTCCCGTCATTTCCTACACCTCCCCCACCCCTTTTGCTGTCTTTAACGACTCCTCTGCCGCTTCTTTCTTTCCACCATGCCCTTCTCATCCATTTCCCCTCTAAGTTTTCCCTAGTTCCTCATCTACCCCTTCTCCTCCCAGTGTTCTGGGGCAATGGTGTGGGGGTGCTTGTCGCTACTTGCTGGTGTGGCTCTGGGAACCCCCTGCTGTGCTGTGTTGGGAGGCTTATTTCACTCATGGACACAGCCGTCTGATGCACTGCTCTCAAAGTAATGACGGAAAACCGGGGCAAAATGAGACGCCAAGGACTTGACACGCGATTTGCCCTGCAGGTGAAAGAGATGTTATCATCAACCTGCAAGAGGACGTGCTGCCCTGTTTCCTTGATCAATTGGTGTGTGATGATGGCCTTGAACAAAGATGTATCTAGGGGAAAACAGAAGAGAAGTTCACACCATGACTTTTTGAGTAGAAAAACAGCCTTTGATTTGCGCTGCTGCTCACTGGTTCCTTTGATGCCTTCTGTTGCCAGGGGCCAGTGGAAACAGAGGATGCTTTGCCCAATCACAAACCGGTATGACTCGTAAACATTCAATCGGTGATATTCTGCCCTGGGATGGAAGGTGCAATGCGCACATAGTCATATTGTTATATTAGTGATTTTGCAATAGAAGGGGCGTTTACAATGTGGATTGCCAGACTCGCTCAATGTAAAGTATGCACACTACCCAATACTTATCGTTGTCTGATATGTGTTGCCAATGTGGAATAGTTGGGTTGCGCCCTACAATATTGACCCAATGTTTTCCTCTCTCTTTTTCCAGTGCTCTTACCCGGTGTGGGAAGACTTCAGTGCCAAGGCCACCAAACTCCACTCCCAGCTCAGGTAAGTTCCAGACACTTCCCTGTATGAAGTAGAGATGAGCGGATGGGCTATTATTTAATCCGCAACCGCATCACATTTTTGATAGTTTTCAAAGGCGCACCCGCCCGCCATCCGCTGGTAACAACATTTAACAACGTAATATCCGCAGGTAACAATATTTAAAAAAAAAATTCATTTGATTGTTTCAACCCCCACCCGCACAAATTTAATTAAAATGTTATTTTTCGTCACATCATCGGCCCGATCAGCGGTTTATCCGTGGAGTCCGAGGCTGTAACCGCAAACCGTGCATCTCTAGTGTGAAGGACTGGCCGTCATCGACGGACTGGCCAGTCTGGATTTTGGACAGATGATTGTCACAGCCATGCGGCCCCTTTAACTGTAAACAGCGGCTCGTATCATTTCCGTCAGCCCGCGTCAAAAGCAACGTCCTTGCGCTGCACGCCACGCCCGCCGGCGGGTGGATGTGCCAGGGCCGTTATTCGTCCCCAGTCCGTCATTGCTGGCCATCAATAAGCATCCCAGCCAGCTATTCACATCAACATAACACCTTCTCTGTCAGTTCAGTGCCTACAGGTCAAGGTGGTTTTGTAACAGTTTCTCCTGCTTTGCTCTCAGGACCACAGTGCTGGCAGCAGTGGCTTTCCTGGATGCCTTTCAGAAGGTGGCAGACATGGCCACCAACACTAGAGGTACGTGAGCTTCTGGATCAGTGTGTGTGTGCAAAAGTGGACTTTTACTGTTCCATGTATGTTGAATGTGCCTATGAGGGAGTGTGGCTACAGTGGAAGCGATTTGGGGGTTTCAGTGTGCGGTTTGGAGGTTTCGTGGGTAGTGGGGGTGTGGTTAGGGGGTATCTGAGCTGATTCGGGTTAATCTTTGAAGGCCTTCAATGCTGCAGGATTAGGGCTAACTATTTCAGTGTGTGTGTGTTAAGCGGGTGTGTACGTGAGTGCGTTCATACGTGCGTGTCTCTTTATATGATGGAATTACATCCGTTATGCTTGGATGTGACTGAGGGGACAGAGCCACTTGAGTGATGCTCAAAGCTAATTGGGATGGCATTTCTTTTTAATGGTATTTAGCAGGCACTTGATAAGATGTTATCAGCTTTTGGGGTTTCGGTAACTGATTAAAAAGTTACGTTTGGTACCAAGCGTGCCGGAAGTGCAATTCTCTGTGAACTTTGATGAGTTTATTCTTGCCCTGAATTAGCTGCGTTTAGGGAGTACAAATGGAGAGAAATGGAGCGTCATTGCACATGAGAATGTGAGGAGCGGAGAACAAAGGCTTGTTTAATAGGAGTGGAAAGAGGAGAAGTGGTACACGGGTGGGCGGATGGTTATTTTTGGCCTGGGGCATTGTTTCTGATACTGGACTGAGTTCCTCTAAGAATGCATAGGCCTTGTTCTGTGGAGAAAGCAGAGGGACAATTCAGACTATACTGTAGGTGATATATTTGGAAGCCTTTTTTTTAAAGGTTTCATTGGTAAGTTCAGCCCCTACCTGCCAGAGTTCATCTGGGGAAAAGCAGAAACAATATATGTATGACTATACAAACTAGCTACGCCCAAGGAACTACATGTAGGCAACTTGCTAACATGGCAATCAAGCTAATGTTATACAACATGAGGCTCGGCATTCAATTTGTACAGACTTTTTTTCAGTGGTATAACTGAGCAAGCCAACAACTTTTGTGTGATTCCTATAGTGTCACTGGACAAGGAATGCTTCCTACTGTAGGTTTAGACTTAGGAACTAACTACGATAGATAGCAGATAGCTAGCTTTGAATTATATCTAACGTAATGTATCGTGTGGTGGGAATCCTGCCTGTTGTAAAACTAACCCTTACATTAAAGCACAATAGGATTCCGATAGGATTAGTAAAGAACATCTTCATAAAATGCTATCATGCTAGCTTTGGCTAATTAAGAATGCAAAACTTCAAGCCTTTAAATATTAAAACACTGCTCTCCCAACTAATTTGTACTTATTTACAAGCTTACCTGGTTGTTGCTGTAGTCTTTTTCAAATTGCATCTTCCATTGATTAGCCATAACTGAGTTCCATTAACTTGATGATTAAACAGTGATTTAATGCCTCAACCTACAAGTGGCAAAGTCACCTCACATTTTTCCTTTTTCACTTTTAGTTTTTCGTTTTATTTGAAAACCGAGGGGGAAGGTCACTGTATTTTTTCATTCATTCATTATTCTATTTTGGAATGAAAGATGACATTTAAAAATGGGTGCATCTTGGTTTTTTATTTAATAGAAAAAACGCAGAAATGGCTGTATTTTGTTTTCCAAATGTATTGTTGTCATTAAAAAATTGTATTAGAAAATGGGATGACATTTCTGATCATTTTTTAATTTGTAATATTCATTTGTTTGTTTATTGTACTGTATTTAATTGGACTGATACTACTTTACCCGGAAGTAAATGACAATGTCGCGCAAAGTAAATTACACTGTCATGCGCATTAGGCGCATCCTTTAAAGGATTTGGGTTATTCTGAGTCACTTATTAAACTGATCCGAGTCACTTGATTCACTTGAGTCAGTATTGCTAAATCCCCAAGGAAACTCAGTCCTAGCCCATTCTCTCTAACCACTAACGTAGTTGGAAGTTTTGTGGATTCACTCGGTGCAGACTCACTATTTCAGAATGTAGTAACATGCATTTATTTTAAAGTGAAAAAAGGCCTTTTTTTCTTTTAAACAAAAACCAAGCTGCACCCTTTTTTTGCATCTTTCATTTTAAAATAGAATAACGAATGAACGAAAAAGTACACTGACTGGCGAAATTGTATGTTTGTCACATCCTTAATATTAATCATATAAGACTAAAAGTGATGATCCCGTTTCCACCCGATGACGCCAGCTTTCATCTCCAGGCGGCTTCACGTTCTTCCTTCACAAGACCACCGAACTGTATTGATGCTACATAAAGGCTATGGTCACTGTCCACCCATCATATCTTTATTGCTGGACAATAATTGAACACTGATAAACAAAGTGACCTTATTACAATGGGCTGTGTACCTTCAGATCCCCCACCCGGTACAGCCAGAAGAGGACTGGCCACCCCCTTAGGTCTGGCCTCTCTCTAGGTTTCTTCCCAGGTCCCTCCTACTAGGGAGTTTTTCTTAGCCACTGTGCATCACTTGTGTTGCTTGCTTTTGGGGGTCTCGGGCCGGGTGTCTGTCAAAGCACTTTGTGACAACTGCTGTTGTAAAAAGGGCTTTATAAATAAATTTGATTGATTGATGCATGTGTTTCACCATAGTGAAATTGTAGTTTTTCCTTCAAAATAAAAGTATGTCATGCTTACTTGGATGTGGCTACAACTTACTGGTATGTGAGAAGTTTGGTTTTCAAGTGCATATAATCTCATGTATTCCTCAATCACTAAGGTTTGGTGTTTATATTAATTAGCAATTTTTTCCTAAATATCTTTGGACTGGCTACGACCGGTATGATAAACAAAACATGGAAGAGGCGGAATTTACAGAGCGTGTATATGCTAACAATAACAGACTATTTGGGATGTATTCTATTGCAAATAGCATCTTTCCCCATACCGTTTATAATAGTGCTTTTGTTTGGTGGGAATCTTACAAATGGCTCTTTTAATTTCATATTAGTTTCATATTAGTTATTATCAGTTCTTGCTCTTAGTGTGTTTGTGTGTGTTTACATTGTGTATGAGGTGTTTGTGTGTGTTTCTACTTGTGTGTTTGTGTGTGTGAGTGTTTGTCCCCACAGGGTGCATTTGTGTCTGTGTATGAGAATGCAAACGTGTGCATTTGTGAGTCTTTTTTAATGAGGTGACCTGGTTGGGTACCTCCTGTCTGGGCTATAAAAGCAGTGTGGGGCACAGCCTAATGGTCCTTCATCCTCAGGTGACCACAGGGAACACACACGTTAACCCCGAAACGCCCACATTTGCCAGTCACTCAGGTCCACAAGACACAACCAGTTCACAAGTATTCTGTCAAACACAATCTCTCATAAGCAGAGCCTGTATTACATAGACGCTATCAGCAGTAGCTCAAAGAACTGAAATAATAATATGCGCTGTTCCTGGTTTTGTTTTGTTATCGTCACTGATTATTTGGGTGAACCACGATTGGGTGACAGCGGTACTTAAACATGAAGACTTAAAACAACAAATAAGGAATATCAAAAGGGGTTTAGCTTATGTTTTTTCAAGGCCGGATAAAGCAATTTAGATTAAATATAGACACTGAAGTTAAATGAAGCAACTTACCAAATTACATTTAATCTAATTCTGTTTTTCAGAGACTGTGTAAAAGACCATCAGGCTGTTAAATGGCATGGACTATTATTACAGTTGTACAGACCAACATGAACTATTACACTAGCCTTTTCATTGCTCAATTTCACTGTACCTGTTGTATAACTGCACATGCACCTACTCTCTATACTATATAGAGTATATATAGTATATATATATATATATTTATAGCAGCACTCATGCAGGCATGACACACTTGTCTTTGTACTCCTCACCTGGTTGCCATCACACAAGCTTGACACCATCTGAACCAAATAAGTTTATTTTGGTCTCATCAGACCACAGGACATGGTTTCATTAATCCATGTCCTTTGTCGGCTTGTCTCCAGCAAACTGCAGGCTTTCTTGTGCATCATCTTTAGATGAGGCTTCCTTCTGGGATGACAGCCATGCAGACCAATTTGATGCAGTGTATGGCGTATGATCTGAGCACTGACAGGCTGACCCCCCACCGCTTCAACCTCTGCAGCAATGCTGGAAGCACTCGTACGTCTATTTCCCAAAGACAACCTCTGGATATGACGCTGAGCACGTGCACTCAACTTCTTTTGTCGACCATGGCGAGGCCTGTTCTGAGTGGAACCTGTCCTGTTAAACTGTTGTATGGTCTTGGCCACTGTGCTGCCGCTCAGTTTCAGGGTCTTGGCAATGTTCTTATAGCCTAGGCCATCTTTATGTGGACCAACAATTCTTTTTTTCAGATCCTCAAAGGGTTTTTTGCCATGAGGTGCCATGTTGAACTTTCAGTGACCAGTATGAGGGAGTGTGAGAGCGACAACACCAAATTTAACACACCTGCTCCCCACTCACACTAGAGACCTTGTAACACACCTTACAACACCATAGTCAATATTGCAAAGCTGCTACTTCTGCACACTATTGATTGATAACTTATGATGTAACTTGGTGTAACTTATTATACACCACAGTATGATTCAGTGTGTATTTCTTACATATACGGACTGTATATAAGTTGTTACTCTCTTGTCACCTTAAGTACCTATAGTGAGAGCATGTGTGGGATGATAACACTGACCAACTGTACTTCCATAATTGAACTTACAGGCACTTGATCTGCACACAAGCAGTCGCTGAAGAGTGATGTGGCAAGGTAGATAATTTGACTTGTCTATCCCAAATCCTGGGCAGTGCTATGCCAGTTTGTGCTGCCTCATGCAGGAGGTTCCGGGGAAGGTCGGAGAAGCCATAGTCAGGCTCAAACCACTGACTATAATGATGTAGCTTGTCCTGCAAGGCAGCACCTTAGCCCAGTACGCCACCTCCTACATATTTATGTTTGATTGTTTTTATCGTTATAGGTGCATGGCTGAGCCAAGTTTTCCACTGTAAATTCAACTACATCATCTTAACCCAATAACTGCTAACCATAAACACAACACCCAAAATCCCGATTAAGGGATATTTTAGTAAAAACGTTTGCACACACCATTGTTTTATGATCTTATTTGAATTGATGAATCACAAAGCAGTTAAAAGGATTCTGACAATATACAGTCTAGTAGGATAGACACCGATGGGTAAAGGAAGCACCTCCTTCCCTGTATCATCATTCTTCTTATGACCGCTGACACAGAGTAGGACGTTGCTAGTTGATTTGCCTTGGTTGTCAACAGGCCTACTCTCTGTAGGCCATGCATGGCAACCTGTTAGCATAGCTGCGACCCCCAAACACAAGTCTGCACCGATACCAAAAGATGCGTCTCAATCTGATTGCAGACATACTGTATAAGCACTCTTGATAATGATTTGCACGGGGGGGACGTACTTTGAAGAAAGAGTTTGCTATATTAAACAAAAATGTTTTCTTGAGAGTGTGTGTATGTATGTCAGGTGTGTGTTCATGTGCAGGTTCATAGTTGGTCAGCGATGTGGACTTGACTGTGGCAGATGCTGGCTGTGATAATATAGATTTGTGGAGGGACCACAAGACACTACTGCCCCATCTAATGTGGGTCACAGACCTGTGGGTGCACACACAAACACACACACACACACACACACACACACACACACACACACGCTTTCATGCGTAGCAGCAGACAGGCACATCAGCACAGTGACACAGTTAGGTGGCGCTCAAGACAAGGTGGATTAAACAGAATGTTGTCATTGTTATGGAGAAATGTTGTATTACAAGATGGCGTAGTTGTTTTCAATGCTAATACACAGTCGCGGCTCTGACTGGGAGCCTCAGGTCTTCCAATAGACCCTTCCAATGAATGGAGCCAGTTCAACGTTGTCTCTTAACTAATTGTTTCTCTAGGCCCTTTAGAATGGGAATGTCTTTGTGTATGAGAGAGCCTTCACAGTAACAGGCTTCGTCTGTCTTTCTGTTTCAAGGCCTCAGGGCAAAGATGCTCTCTCTGTTTCGGTCCATTTGTCTGTCTATCTCTCTCTCACTCACAGTTTCTACAGTATCTCTCTGTTTCTATCTCTGTTTATCACTCACTCTTTCGCTCGCTATCTCTCTAACAGTGTATCTGTCTCTGTTACAGACATACTATACCAAACATCCACACTTGGTTCTGGTTCCGCGTTACAGAACGCCACCTGCTTCTCAGAACGTAGTGGTGTTCTGTGGTTCTAGGTCACCTAACTCATGGCAGCTCAGTCATCATTATGATATGTCAGTCAGCAGCATCGTTTATCGAAGGTGACCTACAGTCCATATTAGTGACCACCTGAATTGAACCCACAGTGTAGCAAGAGTCATACTCATACAGATATTCTACTGACCCAAATAGTGGTGAGAAAACAGATGTTGTGCCAAACCAGAGCTGGATTCCCACAGCTGTAACACATCCAGATGTCAGGCACAGATCTTTGTGTGTGAATGTGTGTGTGTGCGTATGTGTGTGTGCTATTGAGACTGTTCAGATCCAGCTATAATAAAGGCAGGTGTTGTGTAGAGGGATTTGTGTATCGGCCCGGGCACGACAGCGGCCCATTTCCTCAGTTCCCTAAGTGGGCCCGGTCTCTGAACAGACCAGCCTGCCAGTAATGAACGCTTTTGAGGAATAGATACAGAAAGATAGAGAAAAGGAGATGGATAGGAGAGAGAAAGAGAGAGATAAGAGAGGGAGAGCGACAACTAGACTAAACCACAGACAACATCTAGAGGAAATGTGGAGGTGTAGTAGGAGTAAATAGTGATGTCTTTCTGAATGACGATGATGGTTCCAGAGTGGAGGTGTGGAGCAAGGAGGGTTAAGAGAGTGAAATGGTATGAAGCAGTTGTCAAGGAGCTGAAAACAGAAAAAAAAGTTAGAATGTCAGCTCCCCGACGTGGGGCGGAGTTGCGGGGAGTGTGTGTGTTTGTTTGGAGTGTGTGTTCAGATGTTCCCCTCTCTCCATTCTCTCCTTCACACGTTCCCCGGAGCAAACAGCGGTCCCCGGGGCAAACAGGAAACCATTGGAAGACGGAAGCAAACAAACACAAACCAGGCCTTCATCTTCTCTGGTGGGGGGTTGGGGGGCTTGCTGTGTTCAGGGGGCTGTGGTTGAGGTTAGCTGAGAGGGGGCTTCCTGTCCCTAATATGATATCCTCACACTCTTATTAAGCATTTCATTACTCATCATCCTTTTTTTACAAATAAACATTTCCCATTTCTCTACAAATGTCCTCCCTCCCTCTCTTGTTCTCTCTCTCTCTCTCTCTCTCTCTCTCTCTCTCTCTCTCTCTCTCTCTCTCTCCCTCTCCCTCCCT
>JACXGM010003946.1:0-19899 GCA_016801145.1 Umbra pygmaea | reverse complement strand
TTAGTACCAGGGGGAGAGGAGTCTACTGAAGGGCTGAATTAACTACGGACACCACACATTCAAACCAGCGTGGATGGCCCCGTACTGAACTAAGAAACTCTTTCTGTCCGCTTAATAGCTAAATTATGTCAAAGAATACAAATGAGAAATGCTTTTCTTTGGCTCAGATTCTGTGTTCATTGTGTATGCTCTGTCTGTCCGCCCTGACTCTCTCTCTGTCTACATTTAATCCCCTTTCTTATTCACCTCACTCTCACATTCTCTCTCACTCTTCCTCTTTCTTTTTCACCTCACTCTCACATTCTCTCTCACTCTTCCTCTTTCTTATTCACCTCACTCTCACATTCTCACTCTTCCTCTTTCTTTTTCACCTCACTCTCACATTCTCTCTCATTCTTTCTCTTTCTCCTGCTGTCTTGCTCCATCTCTCCTTCTCTCTTTTTGTCACTTTTTGTCACTTTTTGTCACTATATCTCTGTTCCTACAATCTTGGCTCCCACAGTAGCAGCATTATAACACGGTGCTCTCCCAAATGCTTTGCTATTCTTCCTGCAAACACAGGCAAGGTAGCCTGGTCATAAAGTCCAGGCAGATGTGCGTAGTGCAGGATGAGCTAGTGTGGGCCTTCGTTTGAATGTTTTACGGCCTGCGGGTTGAATAGGAGAGCCTATAATGAACATCGTAAATCTGACTCATACACAAGGGTGTAAAATGTCTCCCCCAAAAAAGCAAGCAGAAAACATGGCTGCCAACTCAGCAAATGGCTGCATGGAGCATAACTGAGAGAAAGATGAGGATAGCAGTGTTTGTGTGTTTGAGGGACAGACATTTAAGGAATGACATTTGTAGTTTGTCTGTTTTTCCAATACTAAGTTGGAATTCAGATTAGGATGCAGGCTGACATTAGACACTTGAAATCATGGCACATACATTATGGAGGAGAAAATAACATAAATTGTACAAAATCATACTGGACCAACGCTTTTTAGGGCTGCTTCGGCAGGGACAGATGCTGTGTCTTAATTAGATCATCCTGTTCCAGGAAGTTTGAAAGATTTTAAAAGGCTCACTGTAAAATATCAAACCTGGTTTGATATAATAATAAAATGTCCTTGTACTATACAGTAGGACTGGGAGATGTGGGAAAAATGTATCACAGTGTATTTTTTCATTCAGTATTGTTTGATGAATAAATATCACTATATAAATTAGGGATGGAAATTTATAGTGATTTTGTACTAATATGTAAAATGTACTGTATATGCCCAGCCCAAATATGATAACTTTCACTTTTGGGTTGGCACAATGCAATTGACCAACCGCTGCAATGTTTTCAGGTAGAGATGGTTATCCACCTACAAAAATTGCATTGCTCGATTTAAACATATATTAAACCCAATCAGACAGGATATTGCTTTTCCATAAACAATTCTGTCACTTTCAAACTTAAGAGAAAAAGGATACAGAGTTGTGGTGCCATTTAGGACTGTTACTGTAGCTAGGTCCGGTTTAACACGTGAAAAGTTACCAAAGTTTAAACAACGGATCTCTAAATAATGTAGATTTTCTTGGATAAGCAAGACATGGTTGTGGACTTGTACAAGAAGCTAAAGTATTTCGTGTGTCAATGATCAGTATTCAAATACTATGAATTTGTCTCAGATTTGATAACTCCGGTCATGACACTCCCTTGCCATGTGAACTTGCAAGTACACTTGTATGGATGTGGATCAAAGACTGAGGGTTTTGTATTTACGGCTATCTACCTTGAGCTTGAACATCATAAGGGATGGCTTGCATGGATACTGTACATGTTCACACCTTTGCATACGCTTATTTCTGTATCTTGAAGAAATCAAATAAAAACAAAAACATGACTTCTCGAAAATGTATCTGAAAATGTTTGCATCAGTATAGTATTTCATTATCATGATAATTTTTTTATTGTTTTATCACCATACTATAGAGTATTTAGCACATGTATATCGGAACAAAGTTCAAATTTGGGGGAAGAGATTATAACATTATTTAAATTACTTCAGCATTTTTAATTTCACATATGCTTCAGATTGAAATAGTTAGAAGGTTTTGTTATTTTATCTGTGCCAAGACATCAGTGCACATGTGCTTTAAGGACAGGAGTATTCTGTAGCAGGCCTCACTCACCATTTACTTTCATTGGATTTGCACATGTATGAGAGATTGTGTTCCAGAAACTGTTTTTAATCAGATGTTTCTCTAGACAATTATTTAAATATGATTTAGATCAAAACACTGATAAAATCTTAGTTAGATACTGACTTTATAGAGTATATTTACATATTTGGCACTATATTTAAAGATTGTGTCTATGAACTGAATACTTTGATACTAAAAACACACATGAAACATAAATGTGCAAAGGCATTTTCAGTGTTGTCCAATAGAAAGCTCACAAACACTATACCGAAGGCAATTATACATTCCATTACGAATACGAATAGGTTGATTAGATTCCACATAATAATTCACATTTAATGCGTTTCCCCTGCAGTAGCAAAATGGCAATTACGCTACAGCATTTGTACCCTCTCTAATACATTTCTCCTTTCAATGCCCAAGAGCAACCTCCTGTAGCTGGGCACCATTATATGTGTCAATAGTAGCTTTATGACAGCCAAACACTTAGACTGACATGGAAATGAAAAAGACATTCATTAGCAGAGAAAGGCATGATTACTGCAGGCTCGTACGGGTCTGTGTAATTCGATTTGAAGGGAGAAGGCTCTTAAAAAGATACTGTCTTTCTGGGGCTGCGGCTGTCTCAGATTGAGACAGAGACATATCTTGTGTAATTGTTTCTGGGAAGAGAATGATAGATGATAGAGGAAGGAGAAACAGAGAGAGGGACAGGGAAAGAACATGGAACAGAACATTCTGTTGGCTGGAGCCAAGGTGAAGACGGAACCCTGGAGTTTTTTAGCCTGTGTGTGATCCAGTGTTTCCTTGAGCGATTTACTGCAGTGGCGAAGATATACTTAAAGCGTCCACGTGCTATGAAAGCGCTGCTCCTATTCATTTCCTATGAGAGGAAAGCAGCGTCAAAAGAATTATAATATGAAATGCTGAGCTTTGCGCAGATTGCGACAGAGCCATTGAAAAAGCTTGCTATTTGGGGCATCTCACATTAATTTTATGCCTCCCCATCCATCTATCATGGTTTCAGGTCATAAGCTAAGTTTGATGTGAGCTGCTCACTTTCCATCTTGCCCTCCAACTTGGCTTACAGCGTGATAGAATCAGAAAAAAGTGTGTGGTTCGGCTTCACTACTAGCTGTTATACAATTTAGCCTGACAAAGAGTAGTGAAAGTAGCACTAAAACTCATGAAGCCTAGCTGTTAACGTTAGCCGAATTTTGCTGCTGTATTTTGCGAAGGACAGGGAGCCAGTACAAAATGTATAAACACAAAGATTATAGCTACAACACTCACAGAGTGGTACACTTGCAACAACAGAATGTGCGCTCTTTCATGTTTAATATTGTTTTGTTTACTTGCTTGCTGGTCTTAGCTTGAGTTTAAACTTAAACTGCTAGCGAAGACATCAGATTCCTGCAGTGCAATCTGATTCAAGTTAACCAGTGGTAAAATATCATAGCACTAAAGCATGACATCACAAAAACCCCACCTCTGGACAGAAAACGCCCCCAGACAATCTGTGCCCTCGCTGCTAACTTAGAATCCTGTAGGAAACACTGGTATGATCCACGTCTCCGTACACATTTGGGGACCCCACATGGTTTTTTGGCATGTCCCACATTTTGAAAGATTTGATTTTTGGTCCAGGGTTAGGTTTAGGATAAACATACAAAAAAAGCATAGTGGGTTTAAGATTTTGACATATTTAGGCGCTGTTAGGTTTACGGCAGTGGTGCTCAACTCTCTCTTGGAGGACCACCAGCCCGTCCTTGTGTTGTAACCACCTGTGAGCTAGCACACCTGGATCAACTTGACTACTAATTAACATTTACTTGATCAGTGATTCTGGTGAATCTTGAGGGCTACAGGTAAACTCTGGCATGGCTGGTGGTCCTCCAGGAGAGGGTTGGGAACCACTGGTTTAGGGTTAGGGCTAGCTATAAAATATTGGCAAACATTTTAAGTTTTTAAGGTTAACGTGAGGGTTAGATCAAGGTTCAGGTTAGGTTTACAGTAAGGTTTAGGGTTAGGTTTAGGGCTGGAGCACTTGGATTTCTACGTTATGTCTTAGGTCCCCACATTGATAGAAAGACATAATGAGAGTGTGTTTGTGCACTGTTAGACCATGTTCTTTCAACACTCCCTCATTAGGCATTGCAGCGCTGGGTGGCCGTTTGTTCCTCACATACGCTGAACCAGGACCAGTTAATAACCGCCCCCTGCTGACATGAACATGGTTGGTCCTGACTCAGCTCCTCTGTGGCGCCTCCCTCTTGGGAACACATGCTCCCCCTCCCAGAGGGAGGCGATGCTGGGATCAGCAGTTTGAGACCCCCCCCCGGTAGCACTCTCCACTAGCACAACATCATTAACACGGTAACTAAACACAACCTTATCACCGACCTACCAGGGTCTGTTGTCTGAGTGCCTGGTAAAGACCAAACAACACAACTCTCTTGTGGTGGAAACGGCTCTTTCATACCAACCACAGACGATTTCGTCATACACTCGTTTGCTATTGGTTGACCGCTAAAATACTACATGGCTTTTTGCTCTTCCCACAAATGCTTAACAATCATTTCAGTCTATATCACATTCTGTTGGCGCCTTATCAAAGGACAGAGGAGCATTAACCAGAAGGGAGGGGAGAAGAGTGATCCAGGGGGAAGGGTATATCGAGTCTGCTATGACGACCTCACAATAACCTTTGAGTCCATGGGGTCGTACCATACAAGTCCTTGATCTACTAGATAATCCCTAAAGGCCTGGTATGGTCTGTCATGGGTCGTTGTTGCCGCGTTCGGGGGCTAGCTGCCCCTTCAGAGTGTTAGCACTTGGTCACCTAGGCCAGTGGTTCTCAAACCTCTCCTGGGGGACCTCCAGCCATGCCATGTATTATATCTATCACAGAGCTAGCACACCTGAATCCACTTATCAACTAATCCTCAAGGCTTTACCTGCTTGGGTCATGTGACTAGACAGTGAGGTTTGAGAATCACTGACCTATGCTATTACAACTTCCCTGGCATTTCTCCGGTGTTTACAAGACAGAATATAATTAGTCTAAATATTGCCCAAATAGATGTGCATGTAAACCCTTAGTCACTGGAAATGGGCAAGCAGGAGAATTACACCAACTAAATTAAAGACTGCTCTCTTCATGTCTGCAGTGTGGTTTCCTGGTGTGTGTTAAGCATGATGTAGCTCCTGTGAAGTGCTGATGGGTGTAAAATAAGGGAGAGACATACGTAGATGGATGCCTGTGCATTTCAGTGTGTGCTTTTCCATGGATGCAAGGTCTGCTTTGGTTAGTGTTATTAGAACCTCTTAACTCTTCTCATGGAAAGCATGATAGCGACTGGAACGAAGGAAGCCAAGCGTGCATGGAAAGGGCAGCAGTGGGGTTTCTCTTTTTCTCTCTCCCCCTCTAGCCACCCCATACACACTGCCCTGTCTGTCTGTCTTCCTCTTTTTCATGTACTCTAAGCTCTGCGCCCCCATGCTCCATATCTAACGATATCTTGCTGATGGCTTTTGACAGCATAATATGGCCAGCATGCTGGTTATAATACATTAATCCCTGTCTGAAGGGGGTTGCGGTGCAGTGGTGACTGTAATAGAATGCATGGTCAGTCCTTCACAGAGTGACACCAAAAGATCTGAAGACTCACTCGTTTCCTCTCAATTCAAATTACAAGTTCTTTATTGGCATGGGAACCATTTATTTGAAAAAAATATATATTTAAAAAAATAAATGGAAGTTTATTTCAACAGTAAATATTACGCTCAAAACTTTAAAAGTATATAGACATTTCCATGGTTAATTATTTGTTATGTACGGTAGCTCTGACAAGCTCTCTAAATTTTTCTCTTTCTCTCTCTCTTTCTTTCTGCTTTCAACCAACCAGAGAGGATTTGGATTGCAGGCCCAGTTGCCAAGCAACAGAGGGAGAGTGGTGGCAGAAAAATAGCTGTGTTGCCAACCAAGTGAGGGGAGAAATTTGAGATATGACTACCAGTATTTTAGTAAAGACAGGTCAGCTGTTTAGGGATTATAACCTTGGTTCCAACCTCAGTGTGTGCGTCCTGCTTACAGCTCCCTCCTATAGTCATAGTTGAGTGTCTCCACTGATTGGTTGTAGTCACCCCTGAACACTCTGCCTGAGAAGAGAGGCATTCTGGGGATGAGCTTTTGTGGTGTGAGCGGAGATATGGGAGGACAACGCTTTGGCGTGTCCTGAACCACTCTCTCTCTCCCTCTCTCACAGTAGAAGTCTCTTCTCTCATTAAGAAGAGACTTGGCCTTGGCTCTGAGGGCCAGTGAGCTCTGCCTCCCACATCCATAGAGCTGGCCCTGTACTGGCCACTGGAGGGACAAAGGAGGACTGTGACACCAGGAAGTGTACCGGCAGAGTGGCCTCAAAGCACAGAAGAGGGAGCGGGCCAGGAGGGGTGGGGGAATAGATGACCATTGTGACTGTGGCTTAATTGGAGACAATAATGTTGTTTTTGTTCCATAACACAGTCTCAGAAAGGTGTTGATGGCCTACTTAGAAAGGGAGAGTGACTGTGTGGGAATGAGAAAGCTTGATTTGCTTGCTATAGCTGCTTGGCTCTGTTGTGTTTGTGGATTTGTGTGTTCACCTAAAGCACTGCCCCTGTCCCAGACATGGTGACTGAGGTTGAAGCTTTAGCCTGGGACTGATTAGTTGTGATCACCGTTGGGCCGGGCTGACAGAGGCTGTAACCCTGTCAGGTTTCCTATGGTTTATCCTCGTAGCTCTCTCTCAGATCCTGTGTTTATAGACGCCTAAGAAGTTCAGAGGTCACACTGATACTATTTATTATCGAATCGAACCTCTTTAAACCTATATGCAACATTTTTGTTGTGATTTCCTGTCAATAAATGTTTTAATAATCCCAGTAAACCAAGACAAATAAAAGTACCATGACTTTGATTTGGAACAGCACAGTCAGCATGTGTATTTAGTGGAGAGGTTGTAGACATTGCCTTTTATGTTTATAGATGTGCCATACACCCATTTTCCCTGAATCTGCTAAATAGTGTTTGAGGGAATAGTGATCAGAGGAATATTGATCAGAAGAAAAGTCAGGCTGCAGCTTTCAATTCTGTGTAGACAGTGGGGTGTAGGGGGTTGGAGAAGGGTTAAGGACAGAGTGTGTGTGTGGATCAGACAGGCCAGGTCAGACCAAGGGTAATCCAGGGTATTAAGTGTTAGCAATCAGGCGTGATCTCCCCACTGCTGCGACTACTGCTGGCTCAGCTGGACCTATTATCACACATTTCATTAACCCTGTCTGTCTGTCTGTCTGTCTGTCTGTCTGTCTGTCTGTCTGTCTGTCTGTCTGTCTGTCTGTCTGTCTGTCTGTCTGTCTGTCTGTCTGTCTGTCTGTCTGTCTGTCTGTCTGTCTGTCTGTCTGTCTGTCTGTGGAAGGCCCTCCACTCTCATAAAGGGACATGAAGCGATGGAGACCAGTTGTACAAATCCTGTTTTAGCCCAGCAAATCCCATAGAGGTACAGGCCTCACCAGAACACAACAGAAATCTTTCGACTATACAAACTTAGCAAGAACTCAACAGCTGTCACCACAACTCCAGGCCATCGTCCAGGGCAAGTAAATTGCTTTGCATAGTGAAAAACACTTGTGAACTAATAGTCACATTACATACTTGGTAAACTGTACATTTTAGTTTCAACCTATACTTGAACAAATAAGTTGTAAGCTAAACTGTTATTCACACATACAGTATACACACACTATATCACTGAAAAATGTATGCACCAAGCCAGAGGTCTGGGTTAGCCTGACTGTATCACTTGGTGAATAGGATGTCAATGGTGGCGGAGGCAATGTCAGTGATGTCTTGTGTCTGTGTGGGTCGGGTTGCGTTGCTGTCACGGAGTGTGTTTTTTCTTTAAATAAATATATCATGTTCATCTGTAAAATTAGCAACCAGCTAGCGTAGCAAACTATTGGCAATCCAAACAAGTAACGTTAGCCAATTGAACTCCTGTACTGTGAATTAAACTCACAACGGCTGTTACCGTTGTCGAAGCATTTTATATCTGACTTATATTTATTTACAAGAGACTCAAATTTATTTCTACTATTACCTCACCAGACCACTTAGAACATCACCAGACCACTCAGAACATCACCAGACCACTCAGAACATCACCAGACCACTCAGAACATCACCAGACCACTCAGAACATCACCAGACCACTAAGTACTTCATCAGATCTCAACAACCCAAAGCAATGTCCTTATTCATCTTGAAATTCTCCCATTCAAGACATATTCCTTTACAGCATCATAGGTTCCTCATAGGTTGGCACAAAAAATAGGAAATCGTTTCTGTAGAGGACTTATTTTGGGGAGTGACAGGATTAGCTACATTTGTGACAGGAGGACATGACACGACAAAGGAACCCAGTTTTGTAAGAATCTCCATCTATAGCTCTGTTTCTTGCTCGCTCTCCCTCCTACTTTCTCTCCCTCTTTTCCGTCCCTAAGGGTAATATTTATAGCTGCTTGATCTCCCAAATGGATGTTTTTGATCTCTCCCCCCTTTTGTTATTTCATGCCAACTATCACTTCATCAACTCGGTTTCCATTCCGGCTCTTTTCCTGTGTCCATTTTTCTTTTTCCTCAATCCCTCTTGGGAGGTCACTCCCTTCCGTCCTTTATACCCTTCATCGCTTCTCCTCATGTTAACGACCTCAGTGCAGCACCCACCGATATGCTGGTATTGCTCTGGGATGGTTGACATGGCAACAGTGGATGTATTTTATGACGTAGGGATTGGGAGTACCTGGTTTCTGAGTTCTCAGTCCCACACATTTGTGCTCTCACTGCATGTACTGTATCATTATGTGGTTGTTGTTTTCTGCGAGACAAATTTCTCAGCTTCACATCCCAACCCTCTTTTATGCTCTAATCACACCAGGCACGGCAAAATGTATGCAATCCGGCAAAGTCCATTAATTTCAATAGAAAGCAATCCGCACCGCTGCAGCTAATCTACCGGATCCAGTAAAATGTGAATGCGGTACGGCAGGTGTGTCGCAAGAGTAGAATCTTTCCAACTTGTGCAGTGTTTTGCTGTACGGTATCAGAACCGGAAATTGATGTACCAGCAATAAAGAGCTAATAAGTAGCTTTCATCTATGTGTTTATGGGATTGCAAGAAAAGCTTTGTCAGCTCAGCAGAAGATAGTTTTCGTGACACAACCTATTCTCAATTTATACTAAACTGAAAAAGCTCCTGCTAGTCGCTTGCTGGAGGAGGACAGTTGTGTACAACGGCACCCAAAATCATTCTGGGTGCACCCAGTTCTGCAGAGCAGAGCATAGCATGGAGAGTACAATTGCCTAGTCATGGAACATATAAACACAGATGGCTAGACACTAGCAAACTTAGGTTTTCCTCCATCTTGAGGATGCGAAAGATTGATTACGATGTTGATCACGGTAATTGCCATATTTGGTGTGAACCCTGCTTTAGTCATCCCTGCAGAGGCCTAACCATAGCCTTCCTGCATCTCCTTGTATCCCAAGGTAGAGAGAAAGAGATGTATGGAGCTCATGTGACTGTTTGATATGTGCTGGCTGTTTGGGTAAGATGTTTGAACTAAGCTGTGGATGGGAAGTCAGGGAGAGTGTGGGTGTTGGCAACCCCACTTACTGCCCTCCTTGATGGGGTGTAGCAGTCTGGGAGAGTCTGGGAGCTCCTGAAGTGGAGGAGTGAGGGGGGCGACACAGATTCCTCCTGGAGCTCACGTCGACCTCTGAGGTCAGCCCCAAAATGTCCCCTTTTTCCTGCTCCTGGTCCATTGTCTCGCAATGCTTTAAACGCAGAACACGGCAGGTTGGAGTGAGCTCCTGTTCTTCACACCCATGAAAATGATTCGGGTTCTTTGGAGCTTGGTGCCGTTTCCCACAGCCTGTAGCAGGACTCTGGAGGCCAGCCAACCAGGGGCTGCTTTAAGCTGTTCTCAGGGATGCTGCATGGCCCCACTGACCTATCACAGAGAAGCTGTAAGGGGGGTGGGGCCAAGATTTCTCTTCTGTTTGTTCGGGGTGATGTTGTCGAAGCCTCCCCGTGTGGCTGTTGGATACTGGGCTGAGAACTGGGCCTGGTACCAAATCTCTCTCACTATCCCTCAGTGTCTCTTGTTTTCTCTTTCACAATCTCTCCCTCCCTTTCTCCACTCTGTGTTGCTTTCTCTCTTTGCCCTCTGTCTTTTTCTCTTGCTTTACCTTCCACTATCTCTCTCTCTTTTCCTTTACCCCTCTCTGTCTCTCTTTCTGAGATCAATCACCGGTGACCTGGGCCTGCTTAATTTCCTCTCTTTTATTCTCATAATTCCTCATTCTTCTCTTTTTCTCTGTCTTTTCACTCTGCCTCTTGTCCATGTCTGACAGGAAGAGTGCTGGAGTCCCTAACCCAGACGTCCGTTCCCTCTCCCCTCGTCTTCCCACAATTCCCCAGTGCCCGCGTCCGCAGTGTTGTGTGACGCATGCTGAATGCCTGGGGTGACACAGATGGTCACCAAAGGTTACAGAAACCGGCCCAGATACTATATTAAGCTTGTCAGTTAATTACACATTGTATCATTGTTTATGGAATTTGCGTATGTGTACAATATTTTCGTTTGTATTTTCAGAATGTTTAGATAAGTCACTAAGCCCATTCCTTCCTACAAAATACTCTGTGAAATGGGCCTTAGTATACTTGAAGTTGCATCTTTATGGAAGGATTGAGAGGGAAATGTTTGGTGATGACATGTCAACAAAGTCTTACTTTACAGTGTCTCTCATCCAGACACACTCTTTGATAAAGTGTGTGTCCATGAGGAAGTGATCTAACTGAGATGTGGAAAATGAAAGAAGTATCAGAGACACTCTTAGTGTTGTACTTTGGCCCAGAGCCCTGTGGATCAGCGTCCTGTGCCTGGCTAGTATCACATCCTCCTACTGACTCTGGCTGGAAGATAGCACTGGGAATTACTCGCCCCATGTGTTTGGATCTATGAGCTACACAGGTACTTGTATGGTTGTGGATGTCAGTGTGTTGGGGTCACGCACAACACACGGTTTATGGCAGATTATGAGAGGATGGTCTGGGTGAAGATAATTCATGGGAGTGTGTTTGTGTTTACTGTTTGTTTGTAATCCTCTTTGCCTGGCTGTGACACAGAGACTGAGATTTGTGGCCATGGATGTGTGTGTGTGTGTGTGTTTGGCAGAGGGTGGGGCATCATGCTTGTAAGCTGTTCCTGTGCCCTGGCTGGACAGATGGCATGTTACCATAGTAACCATCTGGATGGGGCGTAGTCGCGACGAGTGCATGTGCATGCAAGCATGTGGATAACATGTTAAGGAGGTAAAGCACACCGAAAAAATTGTGCTAAAATAGCCAAGGAGATTCCAGCAGACATGAACACTCTGAGGTGGTGGTTTCAGCCTTGTTGTACACATGGAACGTTTGTGTTGGGGAACTCACGCTAGGTAGTATTAGTGTTCCCCTAGTGAGCTCTACATCGTTTATAGAGAACGGTACAGACACCTCATTAGGCTTCGGCTTTCTGCCTGTCTCTGTATTTTCCTGAATTTACTAGGAGAAACAAAATGTTTGCATGTTTTCCTAGGCTCTTAGACCCCATACAAAGAGCTAGCTGTGGCCACCGCAGACCATGTCAGCGTTCACCAGATTAAAAAACATGTTCTCTGTAACTCTCACATCCAGAGGATTCGTGTTTTTTTTTTTTGACATTCCACTCAGAGCTGCTTTGATGGGTCCTTAGCTGATCAACATTACTTAAACTGACAGCCTCAAGCTGTTTCCGCGTTAACGGCTCCACACTAGCTGTTGGCATGTGGCTGCTATCTCCCCAGTGGGTGAAAGGGTAACGACCAGTATTTGAACTCCGGTTGATGTACCTGTTGTGAAGGAATGCTGAGTCAGGTGTATTGAAGGCTCTCCATATTAAGTGTAGAGCAGCTCAGATCAGCTCAGTCGACATGTCTATTCTTGTAGGCGTGATTAGGTCAACCTTTTCCAGGCAGTCAGCACTTCTCCTGTCCAGAAACCCCTTTAGCAGTAACAAGGGAATCTGAATGGAAGTCAAGTTTAAGACCTGGATGTCTGGAGAGAGAGGACAGGATGTGGAAGCAGCCCCGTCTTCCTGTTGAAGCAAAACCCACCTACCTGCGGTACCCATCCACCCTGAGGGACCATGAGAAGACAGGAGGGGAAAGGTATCCAAGGAAGAGAACTCCTAGCTATTTGGAAAACACATGAACTGCAATGGTTGGCATATAGTCATCAAGGCAAATACACACGAAAGGCAATGGTATTGTCTACTGAGTAAAACTGTACTGTTCTCTGTCTCAATGCATTGTGATCCACATAAACTCTGCCTGAGATCCGAACTGAATGGATGGCAGGAGCAGTTGCCTTTACAGTTGTGGAGTGACCCTCTTAGTTGGTAAATCTCAACGATGTCTGTGTGAGTTTCCCCAGCATAATTAGCTGCCTTACATTGCAGGCTTTGAACACGCTCATACAACATACAAACTGAACACACTCTGAAACACATTCCCAGAGTGAAATATAGTTTACAAAGATGCTGACGCGCCTAGCACACCTAAATGTTGTAAAATCTGGCCATTGTTAAACAATGGGGAATGATTTATTGTACTTCTGACAAGGTAGTTCATATCCCAAGTGTTTGCAAGACCTAGAGTGTTCAGCCTACTGTTAAATCATTACTGCGTGTCAACAATCTCACTGATCTGTGTTCACTTTGAATTCAGATGGGAACAGAAGTTGTTACCGTGTAAATCTGTGGTTTTAAAATCATGTCAGCATTTATTGCACGTCACTGTTGTCTCATAAAATAGGTTACTATTTGGATAAGTGGGAAAACAATATGGAGAAAAGATTAACAGACTGGTGAGAGGATGAATTCATAACAAAAATTATAATCTGTTTGTGGATGTTTATTTCTGTCATATTAAAGGTTGGGAGAACGATAAAGTCTGCTTCCTGTCTTGGGAGTTGTTGGGTTGGTTTCAGGCATTGTTGTTCAGGCCCTGTTTCAGCAGCGCTGTGGAAACGATAGGATCGGCAGCCTGCGAGTTGACTGCTTTTGTTAGGATGGAGATGGTGAAATCATGTCCCATGAGCCTTGTTTATGGAGCTCACTGTACGCGCACAAAGTCTCCGTCGCTCCAGCCATGAAGTCAGAGGCTTTCAATAAATACAGCGGCAGTCGTCCCAGTGGGAGGCAAACAGACGGGGGAGAGTGAGAAAGAGAGTGAGAGAATGTGAGAGGGAGGGAGTGAGGCAGCAGTCCAGTTGCTTGTTTGGCCAATGGCTGAAAGGAGATAGTTTGACTTTTTCATTCTACTTTTCTGGTTGTAATGAAAAGCACATCTGGCAGGGCAGTGGCAGTGTCAGGGTATTTTTAGCAGTAATCCCGTTCTGCCAGGAACTTCCTTTTGGTGTAAATATAGGGTGGCTTCCCTCTCTCAACCCTCCTTAAATTCCCCAGGAGACGCATTTAAATGTCCTTTAATCCAAACCAGAATGTCACGCTTTCTCGAGCCCAGCTGACTCTACTCTTCTCAATGATGTCCATAGACACACCAATGGGCTTCCATTGCTTATGATTATTTTTATGTAGTATGGGTAAAACTTTGAAGTGATGGCCGCCAGCCAAGCTGCCTCTGCTGGCCTGGTGTGTTCATCTGGCCGGCAAGTATTCCATGTGATACACACCGGGAAACATTGCAGAGCTGCCGTGGGTTAGTCTGTCACACAGATTGTTTGGCCAGGGAGTCAATGCTGTTATCTTCATTAGTCAACCACAGTGTAACCACCATCATCATCTGACCTTTAACCCCCTGACCCCTCATGGCCAGTCATACTGTGTCTACATCCTCTCTGCCAGATGGGCCAAAAAAAAAACACTGAGACTCTGCAGAGCTACTGTACCAGTTCTTGTGGCAAAACATGGATAACCGTATATAATGGAAATGTTGCTGCTTTACTTAGACATTCAAATGTGAACTTTCGTATGTTCTACCGGAACATTTCTAAAAAATAGACCAATGAATTTAAAGTACTTGGGGGACATTTAGTTCAGGCATAAGGTTAGGTTAAGTTAACCGTTAGGTTTAGGAAAACTGACGTTTTATGTTTCGTAAACAAATGAGGCTTTACATTTCCATGGGTCTGGAGACGTACATGTATAGATATTTACGAATTTCTTGTTTTGTAATTTTTTTTGCCTGTGCACAGTAGTCTGCTACCACACAGTGTCAGCAAGTCTTAAAGGAATACTTTCAAAATCAATTATTACATGCATTGCAAGTCAATTCACCATGCTTAAAGTCTAGAAATATTATAGAAATATTATTTCATATAATTGGCATATGATTACATTGTAGAAAATGGAACCTCTCTTCTGTTCCACGTCAAATGACGCATCCTTGCTCTGCTTTGCACTTTCACCCTGTTAATTTTTACCAGTATTTCTGATAATGCTATATGCACTTTTAAACTACTGGGTCTGTAATTAAAATGATTTAGCTACAGAGAATAGCTAGATAAAAACGAGTTTGTGATTCTAATTAAGTTTACTGTAGCTACGGTGACAGCTAGCTAAAACATCGGCAAATAGAACTAAAATATGAAAATAGACTGATCAGGACATTATCTCAGGACAAGATATCTGGACTCAGACATTGTTTTTAAACATATTTTTTATGGTTTAACCATTTAGTACTGAACACTACAATCCCACAATTGCATGTGGTAAAATGTTCATTTAAGAAGGTACAGCTTGATTTTTGTTTACAATAGACAGGCATTCTCTTAAAGATGCAGTAGACCATGGTTTTGGTCACTGGTCCCGATGATTATGTAATGAATTGTGCCCAATGTCATCAAAACCACCAAATTAAACTTTGGAATATCATGGCTAACTGAGGTATGACAGTGATTCTAGAGGAACATTGGGTTTATTATGCTTAAATAAACAGCATGCTGCACGTCCAGGCCAAAATGGGAGATTTAAAACATTATTTTCTTAATTGCAAAAGACCCAGACTTAATCTTTAGGAAGAGCAATTCAGCTTTGATTTAGGTAATATTAGCTCTTGGGGAGTATTTGTTTTACCTCAGCTAAAATTACTTTCCAATTAAATGACTTTCCACTCTTTCCACTACAACTGCCTCCCTGTGATGAACTGGCCTCCATTCAATGGCCTTCCAATGAGATAATGTCTTACTGAAATTTGCCTTTAGGTGCGATGGCTTCATTGAAATGGCCTTGCTCTGAACCCTTTAATGAAATGACCTCCCGTTGGCCTCAGGATTCAGCAAACTACACTTCCTACCATAATGAATCCTCATGAGGACCTCTGAGTAAACAAGCATTTTCTGACTGATGTTGGAATGTTGGCTTATCAGTTTGTTACTGAGCAGGCTCAGAACATCAACCCAAATCTTGCCTTATGGGGTCAGCCATATTTTATCTTATGGGTCAGCCTTCTTTTATTCCCCATCACCTATTTACAGTACTGTCAATGTTTATGTACGATGATCTGGTTCAAGGTAAGACAGAGAGGGTTTGGTGGTGACCAGCATACAGCTGGTCCAAGTTTGGCATTGCTATCTCCACCCAGGCCTGGCAGCTATTTCAGACTGGGTACTTTAAGTGGGTCTTCAAAGGGGATGTGGTTAACTACCCGGGCTGTAGCCCCGATGTAACTCCCTGTCCTGGGAACGGTGGAGGTGGTGTGGGAGACTGACCGTCCCTGTCCTTCTAATTGGCCTGTGTGGGATATGGAGCCCAGTGTCTCTGGCTCTATGGCCTGTATTGGTCGCCTGGTTTCCCCCAGATAGATTTGACTCTGTGGGCTGGGATGAGTTGAATTGACACTTGGTTCTCTGGGCCTGCAACATTGAGTGTTAACAATCATCTCAGGAAATACATCTAGGCCACTAGCCTTACCATGCTGGTCACCATGCTGGACTTTGGACTTGTAGGGTGTTAAGGTTAATAGCTTTGTCTTATGTCTGCTTTATTTGCTATATTAAGTGGATGTGGAGAAGATGAAGTTTCTCCTAATCTATGCCCACCATTCACACACAGAATGTGATCACAGGCAGCCAATAGCATCACTCTCTTACCTGTCCCAACTGGCATGTTGTGACTGGCACTATTGCTAATATGGATTAATTACAGGATGTGACATCACCCTGGCCCTGAACTCTTATGTTCACATGGGTTCAGAATTGTAGTTGGCCACCACACAGTACAGAAGGTGTTGTGACTTGTGAGTAATGTCTGACCTCGAGCCTGAGCACACAGCTTTTTAACTACTTTGCCATTCCCTTAGACTGTGCAGTTCCGAATCACTATTCGTCTTTGCCTCCCTCACCATTTTCCTCACCATACATGTGTCCACTTGGCAATTTTGCAACTGTTTCAGATTTTGGAAACTTTTTTATTATTTTCTGGCTGTACTTAGAGGTATTGTCACGACGTATGAGGACTGTTATTTGTCGTGGCAGGATACATGTGTATTATTATTTGTATTGTCTGGACTGTATTGTGTTATGTTTTGCGCGCCACATTCTGGGCACTGATTTATAGCCGGCTACACTGGGTATCTCCATTACGCGCAAGTGTAGCTGATTAGTTAAATCCCTCTACACCTGCTTAAGGTTATAAGATCGGCTATAATAAGATCCCGAGTACTCGAGAAGATGAGGCTAGTGATGGGGATTCCGAATCACTGAAGTGAACTGAATCATTCAGTACAGTTCATTTAAATAATTCGGATCTTTCGAATCACTGATTCGGTTAATTAATCTTTTTGTCCAACTGCTTAATTCCATTTTGTGCCAATGATGTGACCTTATTATTTACTGTGAAAGCAGTGCACTTGTTTAATTTTTCAAGCTATGAACACAAAAATGTAAATGTCTGGAAATTTGCGGTTGATCCTCCACGGGTTGACAAATTTATTTTGCAAATAGTGCACTTGGCAATATTTTGATTTATTTTGCGTGGCGTTAATATAGACCTACGTAATACACTTTGAAAATATTCACATGTACTTTTTTAGGGGAAAAAAATAGACTTACGAATGACACGTGTTATTCTCATTAAGTATGCTTAGATGAACATATATTTATAATAGAGGGTGTGAAGAACAGCCAATAACATCGCTGTGTAGATAATAAATGTTTGTGTGCGCTCTGACACCGTGTTCATCAGCAACTCATGGAATTACCACCTATGTATATGGACTATTGTTGAACCAGGGCTTACTATATCTATATTTTCAACTGTATTTCAACTTTATTTTTTTTATCTTTTGTCCTTACTGTACCCTTTGTGTAATTCTTGTGTATTTGTATTTATGTGTAACTCTGTCTGTACTTGCACCTTTTTGCTTTATCTTGGCCAGGTCGCCGTTTTAAATGAGAAATTGTTCTCACCGTGCCCACCTGGTTAAATAAAGGTTAAATAAAAATAAATAAAAATATCCAGAAATCTACCTTTGGGTGTTCCACATTGTTCATGTGTTCCTTAAACATCCCGAACACTCCTCCCTGTCTCCATCTCTCCAACTGCTACACTACGCCATCAGGTCGTGACAGGTATTTTTTTATATACGCTATAATTTTTTCTTCTTTTTTTTGTTTTTTCAGGGTTGCCAGTAAATTTGAAAATATTTCACAAATTATTAGGTTAAAATGAATGTATACGGCTTCCCTTGGTTGGAATATATTTTTGCGATTGGTTCAAATTTGCTCAATTATATTACATTAAATGGTGTAAAACCAAAGCTTTAAACCATGACTACAATTAAACACACTACATAAATTTACACACCATAGATTACAACACTTAATTTCAGATTAATACCTGTCCTTCTCCATGTTACTGTTGGAATGGAGGTGAGAGTAGAATGTACATACCATGTAAACTAGCATAGTTATTAACAAAACATGCTTTTAATGTTTGAGTGAGATGGGTGATCTCTAATAGTCACAGAGAGCTGACTTGTCACAGTACAATCCACCCCCCTCCCCACATATCCACACAGGAGAAAGCCTTGAAGATGCCAGTCTATATATACATATTTACACCAAGTTGGCTCCTCCGTCACACTACTCATACCCTAGCTTCTTGATCTGGGGTCAACTGCAGGGAGTTTAGGGTGTCCTGTGTCAGCATCTCTTCTCTGCACACGGCCCGTTTCATGCCATGCCGTTCCACCCCCATTTAAATAGAGTGCACGTTTTCAGCTCCTTCTGGCTCTTAGACAATGACCAGTGCTGAGCAGTGAGGAAGACACTTAGCTGGCCAGCAAGTCAGCATACACAGCCTTGGGAATTCTTTGTCAGTTCACTAGTAGACTAAGGCATTACTGTCTTACTGTCCTATTATCTGAGTACTGATCATATTTATACTCGCTTCTCCAGGCTCTCAACCTTCCACATGCATGCAGCTGGGTCTGTTTTCCCTGTGAAAGCAGTGCATGTCAGTCTTTGCTGCATTGTCAGTCATTCTCTGTTTTTTTTGCTCTGCACTGCTGTATCTTGCTGTCTGTCCTCCATTTTCGGCAGCGTCGTGTGCAGTTCAGGTTCTTCTTTCTTCCGTGCTGTTTGTGTTTCTAGTTACAGCATCTTTCGCTGCAGTGCTCTTACTCTGGTATGTAAGGATGGTGAAGCTGTTTTTTTTTTTGGGGGGGGGTGAAACTCCTGGGTAGCTTGCAGGCCTGGAATCATGCTGGGAGGGGATCTGGGGCCTCCATGAATAATTCTGTTTTATGTGCCACTACCGTCTCTCTCACTCTCTCTGTCATGCTAGCTGCTGACTCTCCAGGTCTCTCTTTCTACTCACATCTTCTGTCCACCATCCTTCTCTTATTGTTGTTGTATCATTGTCTGAGCTCTATGGCCCAGCACAAAGACTAATGTCTGTAACGTAACCCTTGCCAACACAGTCTCAAATGCAACCACAGATCTTCCTCTTCCACAATATCCGACTCTGGCACTTAAGCTTAGTCATCCGTCTACATCCACTTCTCATTTGTTTTCTTTCCACTTAATTTCCGTTTGGGACAGCTTCACTTTGGGACAGAGAGGAACAGAGATTTGGGGCAAGAGGAACTACACCCATGAGGTTGCCACCAGCTAGGCCATTTCCCCATTCTTTGGGCGAGTGACTATCTAAAAATATCAACTATTGAAGCCATTTTGAAACACGAGCCATGGAATGCTACACTAGAATAGTACGCGACCACTAGGACCGGTGTCTTCAAGAGTGGGCGGTAATGATCTGCAATTCCAGGCCTGGGGATTGATCTGGTTTGAATCGTTTGTTTACACAGCCTCTCTCCTAACTACGTCTGGCCACTGCTGTGATCTGGACAAATGCCTCAGGGATGTTCCTACGTTGACCATGGGCACATATCAGTTTTCCTTACCCAAACATGTTCTGAGGGCAGAAACAATTACGATTGGTTCGCTCGAATAGCCAATCACAGCACAGAAGAGGCGGGAGGTCATTAGCATTTTCGAATTTGAGCTGGCAACGTATGTTACTAACACCTAGTGCGCGCGCCATCAATCAGACAGCAGCGCGCTATTCGTGAAAAGATTA
>JACXGM010003945.1:0-39752 GCA_016801145.1 Umbra pygmaea | reverse complement strand
GTGTGTGTGTGTGTGTGTGTGTGTGTGTGTGTGTGTGTGTGTGTGTGTGTGTGTGTGTGTGTGTGTGTGTGTGTGTGTGTGTGTGTGTGTGTGTGTGTGTGTGCGTGTGTGTGTCGTCTATCTGTCTGTCTGTCTCTGTGTCTGTGTGTGTTTCCATTCCAGTACTAGACCATTCCCAGATTATGACCCTTAGTTTCCATGGCTATCACAGTGACAAACAGAGAAGATATGAGGTCATTTTAATTATTTATTAAAATTGAATAGACTTTTTGGCCAAATTACGAATAAATTAAATGATGGATTAAAATAACATTTTCAAAACAGATAATATATTTTGCACCATTGGCAGTTACACATAAATCATCTACAGTATCACTGTGTTCTTATTAAGCCAATGCAAGGTTTGATTGTTAGTACCAAGGTAAACAAATTCATGTTTTAATGAAGGAATAAAAATATTAACTTGCCTTATTTTTCTGCTACCATTCCACTTTTATTGTTTATTTAACAAAAAAACTAGCAAAAGCAACCAAAGGAAGAGGACCACCACCGTATGTTCAATGGAAATGAAAAACCTTACAGTTTTTTGTAAGTGCATTCTTGTCACAAAATAATTTTTTGCTTGTGAACTACATGATGCAGTTTTGTATGATACCATAGGGGGGAGACAGAGAACAGGTAACATGGTACAGACAATGCAGACAGTAACGTTTTAGATACTGCAAAATGTAATATTCATCATGTGACTCACACTTCTTAAATGCAAATGTATACTTGTACAAGAGTTTGTCAAAGTAGTAATTGTATTTTTTTCATATTACCTAAGAATATTCTATGATTTTGTTTGAATGTATAATAATGTATAATAGCTGTAATGTAGGTTGAATTTTATTGAGCCCTGTAACTTCACTGCGTTCCAAATTATTATGCAAATGTTATTTTACACTGACTTTCCTAAATAGTTGATGCAAATGACTGTCAATATATTTTTTAAGTCACCAACCATTGAGGTATAAGTAAAATTTAATTGAACAACCCACCTAATAAAAACATGATTTTTTTAAATAAAAAACTGTAAATGCATTGTTCCAAATTATTATACACAACATAATTTCAAAACATTTTATAGGTTGTGAAGAACTGAAAATGGGCATTTGTTGAATTTGCAGCATTAGGAGGTCATATTTACTGAAATCAAAAGCTATTTCAATCAAACACATCACAACAGGTCAAGTTACATGTTAACATAGGACCCCTTCTTTGATATCACCTTCACAATTCTTGCATCCATTGAACTTGTGAGTTTAGGGGAGTTTCTGGTTTAATTTCTTTGCATGATGTCAGAATAGCCTCCCAGAGCTGCTGTTGAATTGAGCTGCCTCCCACCCTCATAGATATTTTGCTTAAGGATGCTCCAAAGGTTCTCAATAGGGTTGAGGTCGGGGGGGGATGAGTTTCTCTCCTTTTATGCACATAGCAAAGGTATTCTTTGCAGCATGAGATGGAGCATTGTCATGCATGAAGATGGTTTTGCTACAGAAGGCATGGTTCTTGTTTTTATACCATGGAAGAAAGCACACCTTAAGGGACTCTAGGGGCCTACAAGCTCTCTCTCCATGATTCCGGCCCAAAACATAACTCTGCCACCTCTTTGCTGACGTCAAAGCCGTATTGGGACATGGTGGCCTCCACCAACCATCAACTGGACCATCCAGGGTTGCATGGCACTCATCAGTAAACAAGACTGTTTGAAAATGTGTCTTCATGTATTTTTGGACCCACTGCAACCGTTTGTAATTGTGATCATTGCTTAGGAGTGGCCGAATAGTAGGTTTATACACAACTGCAAGCCTGCAGCTTCAAATACCTGTTTGCTGCTATGTAATGGCATTTTGCAGCTGCTCTCTTAATCCAATGAATTTGCCTGGCAGTAACCTTCCTCATTATGCCTTTATCTGCACTCTGAATCAGCCACAAATCTCTTCACAGTACAATGATCACGTTTTAGTTTTCGTTAACTATCTAATGTTTTCATACCTTGTTCAAGGCATTGTATTATTTGCTTTATACTTTTCCGCAGCATAGAGATCCATTGCTTGAAACCTGTGGCCTTCTAAATAATGTGGAACATCCTTCTTAAGTAGTTTTCCAAAGAGCCCGGAAACACAATACCATCCATGTGTTTGATTGAAAAACACAATATTTAATGTTTATGATGCTTCATTCCAATTTGCATTTCAATTTGGAATGTGGTGTAAACGCACATAAACTAACTTCTGTATTATTCTTCATACATTTATAAACAAATGATTTATACCCATTCATTTCAATATTATAATATATGCCTATGCACACAAATATAAACTCATATTTTAATTGAAATAATAGTTTTCTCCAGTGTTTGTGTCAGTAAGTTAAAAGTATCTATATCTACAGTACATGTATTACATACACAGTATGTAGTGTATATATTTTATACTAGCATTCAAAAGTTTGGCGTCACCCAGAAGTGTTCATGTTTTGAATTGAATTTGCCTGGTCTGATGAGTCTCAATTTCTGCTGCAACTTTCAGATGGTAGGGTCAGGATTTGACACAAACAGCATGACATAATGGATTCATCCTGCCTTGCAACAACGGTTCACGCTGGTGATGTAATAGTGTGGGGGATATTTTCTTGGCACACTTTGGGCCCCTTAGTACCAATTGACCATTGTTTGAATGCCACAGCCTGAGTATTGTTGCTGTCCATCTCTTTCTGACCAAAGTGTACCCATCTTTTAATGGATACTTCCTGCAGGATAACCCGTCATGTCACAAAGCTCACATAATATGAAACTGGTCTCTGGAACATGACAATGAATTCACTGTACTCAAAATCTCCACAGTCACCAGATCTCAATCCAATGGAGCACTTTTGGGATGTGGTGGAAATTGACATTCGCATCATTTGAAAATTCATCAACCTTGTACTATATTGACATCACATTGTGATGTTTTACTTTGTAATTTTTGAAATAATACAAAATAAATTGCACATTTGTGAGGGCACCATTAATGCAGAAGGATATGCAGATATTTTGGAGAAACATATGTTGCCATGCAGGCGTTGTCTATTCCAGGGACGTCCCTGTGTTTTTCCAGCATGACAATGCCAAACCACATTCTGCTCAGATTACAAGCTCATGGTTGTGTAAGTGGAGTGCAGGTGCTAGCAGAGATGGGCATAAATACAGTAATAGATTACTTTTCTGGGTTGGGCTAAATTCACAACATTTGGGAAGTTCCTCAGTAAGACACCAATCACCAGGTAAATGAATTCTGTAATTTTATAATGTTTTCCCAATGTTCCAATTGAAGGTTTTTGTTTTTCATAGCTCACTGGTAAGTTATTAACTTTTTTTACCTGGTCATTATGGTCGTACGGAGGAACTTCCCAAAAGTTGTGAACTCAGCCCAACCCAGAGAAGTAATCTATTACTGTATTTATGCCCATCTCTGGGTGCTAGCATAGTCTGCCTGCAGTCCTGACCTGTCTCTAATTGAGAATGTGTGGTCCATTATGAAGTGCAACATACTGCAACAAAAGCCAGGTACTGTTGTGCAGCTGAGGACATGCATATTAGACGAATGGGAGAAAGTCTGCTTGCTAATCTTAACCAACTGGTGACTTCAGTGCCCAAACGCTGAATTGGGGTTGTATATATACTGTCTTTATATAACAATTTATCCTTGTTTTAAATACCCACTGTTTGGTGATTTTTATTAACTCTAACCTATAATACATTTTTATAAATATATTTAATTTCTGTAAAATGTTCATTGAGAAGATTTGATGTGATGGAATTGTCATAGTAAAATTCCAACCGTAAATCTCAGAATTTCTCCCAAATTACGTTTTCAGGAAACTATTTTGAAAACCTAAATTACGTTATATGCCAACATATTTAGGGTGTTTTTACGTTTGAACTGCACGTTTTGTTATTAGGCTATATTTGTACTTCAATTACGTTGCTCCGGTACATTTCGTTTAGCGGATTTATGCGAGAACATTCCATACATTCCATAGCGTTCTAAAT
Organism: Umbra pygmaea; assembly: GCA_016801145.1. Taxonomy (NCBI): domain Eukaryota; kingdom Metazoa; phylum Chordata; class Actinopteri; order Esociformes; family Umbridae; genus Umbra; species Umbra pygmaea. Next base: position 35,674 of record JACXGM010003945.1, on the reverse strand, counting down.
TATATTGCAACATTCACAGTTAAGTTTAGGTAGGAGGATACTAACGGTTAAGGTTAGGCATGAAGATACTAACGGTTAAGGTTAGATATGACGTTACTCGGGTTAAGGTTAGAATTAAGGTTAGGGTTAACATTACAAAAACCGACAATCGCCTGTCTGCATGACGCAAGCAATGTAGAACAAACACACACAAAGTGCCGGTCTGGATTTGAACTCGCGAACACTGGCATGCAAATCGCGGATTTATACGCCCATCCACCATCCCCGACCTCCGCTCTAGCAGAAACTATGCTATTTACATGCTACGTCATGATCTTCATATGTTCATATTGAACTGTATTCGAGTGTCAATTTAGTTCCCTACAAACGTAATTGACCCTCTCATACGTTCATATTTGACATATTTTGGTTTTACAAAATAGTTCCCTCAGAACATATTTAATGTGATTTAGGGCTGTAAAATTCATGCATAGACCGCTGATGGGCCAAAAGATTTTTTGGCCAATTGATGTAACATCAATGTCTGGTAAAACATAGTGTAATTAACTAGTAGAGCATGATAATGACTGGCAAAGCATATGCACATTAATATGTTCAGTTATATGTTTATCATATATGTGCAAAAGCTTCATGTAATAACAATAAAATAAATCAGTGATTTAATAGTGAAAACCCATAATGTAGTGCAGTTCTTTTAGTGTGTGGTGAAGCAGAGTCAATATGGAGTAATGGGAAATGGCAAATTTAGTGAGTGGTAAATCATAATGTAATATTTTACCAGTGTGTACTAGTGAGTGAAGAATAATGTAATTATAAAAAGTATAAACCAATAATGCCATAATGTATTAATGTAGCATTTGTCAGAAGTAAATCATAATGTAATAATGAATATTATATAAATGTTACAGTGAGTTGTCAGTCATGCTGTAAAAATGTAAAAAAAATAAGTGGGAGTGTTCAAAGCCTGAATAAACTTTGGAAACAAATACATGTGTTGTACCAGATCTTGTTGCTCAGTAATTGCATTGTATGGGAAAATAATTCACATTAGAACTGATCTATCTGTAGTAATGTACAGTAGGTTATTCACAGTACACAAAACCAGTCTAAGAATGGATTTACCATAAAACTTATTCATGCTTAATTAATGCAATATGGTTTAACTGATATCAGCTAAATGCAGAGGCACAATCATCATTTGCTATTCATGTTTGGACCTAAACATTAATTAACACATATTTATCACCTCTTTAATAATATAATGTTTACATATATTTCTAATGGACTACCCATATGAACTTAAATATATACTTGTTTTTCTATTATTTCATAGACTTGTATTACTCCAATATGCATGAGTCATTAAGGCATTGGCTGCAGTATGTTTGGAGTTTGAAATAAAGTTGTTAAATTAAATGTCATATAGCTTTCCTGTATAGGAATACTGTTGGTGTACACCAACATCAAACTAGTGGGGGTGAATATAAGTAACTACTAATATTTCCATATATATCACTGATTGACGTTTCATTCATTTTTTCCCTTTTATGATATGGCCACAAAGCCATGCAGGATTCAACAAACATTTTTACATTGAAGAATTACACAACTCTACAACATCCCTCCTTATTGTTTTCATGTTAATAAATAATTTATATTAATAAATTAAATAATGGATTGAGTTATTATCATAGATTTTGTTATAATGTTATAATGATGAAAATGTACTACACCATTCATAAAGTAATTGTCTAGTTCATATTCTGTTCACTCGCATCCAAATAATCTTGTTATCCCATGAAATACTAATGTAGTCAACACATAAGTTGTGGAAAATATTTAAACATTTCTTTGCAGCTAGACCTCATACTCCAATGAAGATGGAACTGGTCAATTAGTTGTCTACAGAATAATAAGTGGGCCAATATGTATATATTTGAGGTATATTTTCTGAAGATTGTTCGTGCTTTTTTTGGAGAAAGACATTGCATGGGTAAATATTGAAGAGGCAGATTTGTTCTGAAAAAACAGTGGGCCAAATTCAAACTCATGCTGCAGTGGTGTGATCTGAAGGCAGCAGCTTAACAACCTATTAACAATTAATACTATTTTAAAGACATCTGGAAAAATACAGCATTTCCATTAAACACACAAAATAACATAAAAACACCAACCATCATGCCTACATGCCTAAAACTCTCCAAAAATACAAATTATTAACATAACATGCAATAATGCTCAAATAAACATAGAGCATAATAGTATCCCTTTTAACACAGTCATTTAAATAAATTAAAATTAATAATTAAAAATGTTTGTGTAGAATTAAAATGTTTAATGATGTCCCCACCACACTTTTTTCCTTCAGTAACATATGTACAGGTTTCTGCACCTGTTGCATTGAGCTGCAACAGTAGAGCAGTCAACCAGCCAGCTATCTAGTCAGGCCATGCCCACTGACTGTCTCCATGGCACCCTGCGTTGACAAGGAAGTCACATCTGCTTGTGAAGTGTGACCTAACACTTTCAAGTACCCCTCCCCCTTCCCCAACCTGCTTTGAACTTTTTCTTTCTCAATTTAGCTTGTCCCATTGTTGTAATTATTATTTATTTTTTCATGCCAACATTGGCTAAATTCACAACTGTGAAAAAAATTATACACATTTACATCTAATCCATGTTTTTCTTAATTAATGTATTTGTGTGAGAAACACTGAGGATGGCAGACAGACTGGTAGTCTGTGTGAAGCCATGGGGCCATGGCAGAGAGGGACGCATATTTGCCATGAGGGGCGGGAGAGATGAGAACATTTTTCCCTGGTCATTGTGTGGCCCTGTCTTCCCGGAGCCCGTCCAACACTGTCTCAGACAGGGAGCCATGGGGAGCCAGAGCAGGGGCCACTTCTCTGGGCCCTCAGCCTAGCAGCCTCAGGGGCCAGACAGAGGTCACCTAAAAGCCCAATCCACCTCACACAACACAAGTAAACACATCAGCCTGCACACACCACAAAGCTTCCTAGACGGCTAAAGAGGTGGAAATCAGTTTGCTGCAGGGGTTCAATCACAGTAGCATGACTATACTGTACCTTGCCCAAAAAATTGTTTCCTTACAGCATCCAGATCCCACTGACACATGTTACTATCAGGATACTAAGTGAACATTAACAGATCTACATTTAAATGGTTTAAACTATAGTATTGAATATTAAGCTGTCATACTTCACTACAGGGAATAGAAATATGACAATAATTGATTACATTACACTTTTCAATGTTTTTGAATTACATTTGATGCATTTAAAAAATGTACACTCTCATCATAATTATAATAATAAAAAATGTAATTTTCACTGCAATTTTATCATTATTCTTAGGGTATTAATATGATTTTATGGTTTATACAATTTATATTGTTTTGTAGCCTATATACCTGTCGAAGTTCTAATAATACTATGTATTAAAATTAAAGTAACATATTCCATGATATTTGGATCTCTTTTTGTTTATTTAAAAAGCAGTTCAATCAATGAAAAAAAAAAAATCCCGCATTTTGTACCCCTACACCCATCTCAAAATTAACTAAAGCTCTTTAAATTAATTTGTTCGTTATATAGTGCTTTAAATTATTTTGCTAATATTTTAATTAACTGAATTTTCAGCCAAAGAATTAATGACACTATTTTAAACATTCTTCTTAATGTAATTATGAATAGATGACTTATGAACGAAATTACCTATTACAATTTAACTCCCAATCTTCAAACAGTTACCAAATCTATAAGAAACTTTCAAATATGAAGCTCTATTTCGTTAGTAATATTAGCTATATGGTATGAATGAAATAACATGAACATGCATGCTAAAGCAGATTTTATATAAAATGTACAAAATCAACCATGTGATATGATGGTTATTCAACTTTCAAGTTTTCGTTCATTTTAAATCCGATTTATTAAAATGATTGGATACAAAATTTCTGATTTAACTTTGTGAAACCCAAAACCTGAATGTTTCTTCACCTGACTGGTTAAAATAAAACACCAGAGGAGCGGTGACAACATAAATGCATAAAGTGAGGGCAACGAGTGGGCAACGAATTGTATTAAAATGCAATAGGCTATATTCCACGACACTTCCTCCTGATCCAGAGAAAGGTGGGCACGAGACTAGACCATCGTATCAACCCAGAGATCTGTTTGAAATTCACCTCAATACATTAGTGGAGCCGCGCTGTCTGTTCGGCCCAGCGCAGAAGGAATAGACCAAGAGTTTCTCCCTTAATTAGGCTAATATAGTTACTCCATATTAAAGATCCCTTTAACAACATATAAAATACACCGTCAATGACGCGTGCGAAGAAAGCGGTTAAAATTATTTGATTCATTTGATATAGCTTAAACGTATTGCTACAATCGAGGTTAAGGTCATGTAAAAAAGTTAATGTTCAGATATTGTAGAAGTGTAACATATAGGCCAACTATTTTGATAAATACAAAGAATAATATGACAAGGAATATAGCACAAAACACATGTAGACAAAATACAGGCAGAAGAGAATATTGGAAAATGTATGTCTATATGAATATGTAGGTGTTAGTAGGCCTATTACATTTGATACGGTTTAAACCGTTATACACACAATACGATTTTTTTATTCTGTATAGGCTCATATTAATCTTTTTGTTTGAAAAAGTGTATGCCATCTTCAGGCCTCGGTACCACGTTCCACGACCCTTCACCATTATATTCCACTAGGCATTTATAGGCGTTGTTCGGACAATGGAGTGACAGATTCTCCCATTGAGAAAATCAACATGAACTCATGTTAGTTTCTCCAGTGCGATTTGTAGCATTCTTCTAAATGCTTGAAACCGCTTTGATGCTGGTCCTCGGCTGCCTTTGAAATGCAGGCCCGACTCTAATGCAAATTGTCCCTGGTGGGATAAGAAGAGGGCGGGAGATGACGGCTATAAAATATTGACGTCAGCGCTTTAACTCCTAACTGGCAGCGTGTCTAGCAAACAAGAAGTTGAAGAGTAGCCTGTAGGTACACCAGCCAGGTAGAGGAGGCCTTTGGTTAAACAAAAACCCGGGGTAAACGAGGCAGGATTAACGCTGCGGACGCACATTATGCGCAGGAGTTACAATACGGAAAGATGTACGTGAGTTATCTTTTGGAGAAGGAACCCAGCATGTACCCAAATTCAGTGCGACATCCTAGCATAAACTTAAACCATCAGAATTTTGTGCCCGCACCTCCACAGTATACGGATTTCAGTGGATACCACCACGTTTCCGGGATTAACAATGATCTTCACCACAGCCAAACGGGGACCTGGAATCCAGCTTACCCGTCAAACCGGGAAGAGTGGTCACCTTATGGGCCAGGAACTGGAGCGTCCACATCTAATCCGGGACCAATTGCGTATAGTCCCCCAGATTTCTCTCCAGTCCCACAACCCGGGCTTCTCTCCACCTCCATCAGCTCATCTGTTGGTCAGCTCTCTCCCAACTCTCAGCGCAGAAACCCGTATGATTGGATGAGGCGGAGCGCACCACCGGCAAATTCAGGTATACTCAGGTGTTTAAAAAAAATATATATATGTGTGTGAGTGTCTGTGTGTGTGTGTGTGTGTGTATGTGTGTGTGTGTGTGTGTGTGTGTGTGTGTGTGTGTATTGCATCAATTAGTGTAATAATTTTGTAATCCAAATACACAGTCTATAACAATTAAATATTTTTTTCCTCTAAATTAGAAAGAAGATAGACCACATTTATCAGTGGATAACAGTATCTACTAAGAAATACTTTATTATTATGTTGGCGGATCAAATTGTGTCTGTAATTTTCTTTAAGTAATTAATATAGACTAGCTACTAATAAGAGGAAAATGAACAACCAGAACAAAATGCCAACGCGGGTCATGCCTTTAATAATTCGTGCACCTGCTCACTTCATTCTGAGACAAATTCAACTCTGTAAGACTGAATACCTGTTGGTTGGTTATTTGTTGCGGTTCAATTTGTTAAGTGTGCCTAATTGTTTATTCCCATCAACGTATTTCACAGTGCTGTATAGGCCTATTGTTATAATGTAGGTTCTGACACTGACGAACTTGCTCTAGTGCGCGTTCATCGCAAGAGTTCCTCTTGTATTCATTGCGGTTGTGTGAACTCATGAATCACACCTCACATGCCCTCATAAATTAGTTGGATAATCGTGTTCATTTTATTGGTGTAATATGTCCTATGTTGTATTTAAACATTGAGGGTCACCAGGCTATAGCATTGTGTATTGACATAATAAGCACTCAATACTCATTGTGTCATGATTGTTAATATATATATAGCTAATTGTAAATTCTTATCAGTCCAGCAAATGGTATTATTTACATAGTAGGTTGCTAGTGGCTTAGAATATGCATAGTACATAGGCTAATAATATAAGTCTAGTCTGGCTCAAACGTGTATTTTTTCCATGATCATCATTTATTTCTTAGATTTTTTATGATTCCAGCTTTTCAATTCTGATAGGTTTCTGTTATTTTGTGAAAAATCAATAATTTTTCTCAGTATCTAAAATTAGTCTAAGGTTCGATTCCTGGCTGTGCCAAATGTCATTGTGTCCTTGAGCAAGGCCCTTTTCCATAAGTTGCTTTGGATAAGAGTGTCTTCTAAATGATTGTTATGCAAATTAACCAATTTGTTGTCTTCATATATGTCCCAACTAGATTTGTTTACTTTGTTGTAATTCCTTGATAGGCATTTTCATAGCTCAAGATAGAATAATGCTACATGTCAATGACTGTTACTGGCTTGATTCACACATTTACAAGACTAGGCCTATATTGGATTAGTTTGAGGCCAAAATAGGCCTATTCATCAATGTCAGGCAATGACATTATATTAATTAAGTGTTGAGAAAACTACTGTCCTGCATTTTTATTAAACTATATGTATATTGATAACTTTCATTACATGTCTGTATTTATATTTTAAACAATATTTTAGTTTATTCTTTTGAAGGCTAGACCATCATTAGGCCTCCAAACATTTTATGACCCAACATCTCCATTCAACTCATATTTTAGTCATGCATTTTGTCAGTGGTTCTTAAAGCAAGGCCAAAGATAAAATATCCTATTATTTTAATGTTTCCATGCTCATTTAGGCCTCATTAATGATACATTTACAAAGTTATTGTTTGTGGTACTCTAAACCCTATTTCTACTGTATACCATATCACTACTGTTTGTAGTACTGTATACCATATTACTACTGTTTGTAGTACTGTATACCATATTACTACTGTTTGTAGTACTGTATACCATATTACTACTGTTTGTAGTACTGTATACCATATTACTACGGTTTGTAGTGCTGTATACCAAATTACTACTGTTTGTAGTACTGTATACCATATCACTACTGTTTGTAGTACTGTATACCATATTACTACTGTTTGTAGTACTGTATACCATATTACTACTGTTTGTAGTACTGTATACCATATTTCCTAGCCTTGAATGACCTGCATAGCTCACCTGGTTGAACATGGTACTTGCCAGGGTTATTGGATACATACAGGGTTATTGGACAGTGACTATACAGTATATATAAAGCCTTTTTCGCTGTATAGAAAATCCACTTTGAATGAATGGTTGCTATCAGTGGCTCCCTGTGACCGTTAATGATGACTAGAGCTTGATTAGACACCCAGAAGGAGCACTGTTATAAATGTCTATTTCAGTTTTGTAATGGCTGCTTAAAAAATATAAATTTTAAATAAAATGTGTCTTTCCAGTTCATGGTGGTTCCAGGGAGCATGTTCTGAATGATCAGCAAACTGATCATTCTCATGACCATCTCATTAACCTCCCCTGCTAAATCATTTTTCTTTGAGCCATTTGTTTTTATCATTACAGAAGAGCAGTTCAAATATTTATTGCAGAACAGTTCTTCAATTATTCTATACTTTCAATATATAAACAATAACACTTCAACTGTTTTATATTTATATTGGAGTAGATTTTTTTATGGTTCTTGAATTATGTTGTTTCGTAATAATTTGAAAAGGTTTTTGGACTGTCAAATATTTCTGGGTTCTCATTTTATCTACCTTTGCAGCAATACGAAGAACAAGGTAGAATACAGTGGCAGTTAACACATCTGACCAGTGACCTAAAAGGTTCAAATATCTGTTCAACAAGACCCTGATACTGTAGCTGCATGGTCATAGCAGTAAATGAATAAATACCCTCCAAAAATGTAAAGGATGATTTAACTTCTAAAATCCAAACTAAACAGGCTCAAACGTACTAACCCCTCGGAGGACTCTTCATATTACATCAGACTAAGCTGTCACTGCTGACGGGAACCACTCCAATCAGTATGCCGTTTTATTAATGCAGCAATTATCGCAGGTCAATACCCTTCCCATAGACGCCTCAGACGCCGTCTGTTTAGGAGTGGCCTGACCTGTGTCAACACAACAATTAGAAAACAACGGCCATCTGAGGAGTGCTATTATGAATCAGTTTGTGAAGAGGGATCAATTAGGGGAACAGGGGAGCAGGAGGGGAAATTCTGCACTTTAGTGCCCTAATGATCCAGATAACACTCCAGCTTGCCCAGCTTTTCCTGACACCATCCCATACGGGCCCCTCTCAGTGCAGACATTTTAATCTTTAACCTGGTCACTGCTGTTGCACTTAAGGTTCCCCGTTCATTTTGGAGAGAATTAAGTGACTTTTACAGTGATTTACGGTACCTAATAAAAAAACGGACATGTCCTGAGGCCTTGCTGTGTGTTTTATTGAAAGGATTTGGACATGAAATGAAGCAGAAAGCGGATTTTCGCAGATGTCTGTCTCATCTTCACGCACTCCTCTAATGTTGTTTCTTTACGTGTGCAAGTTAATATGAAATCTGCCCACAGCGGAGAGCTGGGACCTCCACTCTTTAAAAACAAGGCCCTGTCTCCTTGTGAGAAGCCATAGCTCTAGAATACAACTCATAGAATTACCCATAGGACTCAGAATAACTGCCAATCGCATCTCAATCTTAGGAAAATGTCTGCTCAGCTAGTTTGTTTTCCAGATTTGAATAGCAAAGAATATGAACAGGGATGACATTCTGTTAACTGCACTTGATATTAAAGTCAACATAGAAGTGGTGGTTCTAATCTCAGCACAGCCAATAGGAATGAGGACTGATATCCAATGCTCCAACTCTATTGCAGGGGGTAAGACACGAACAAAAGACAAGTACCGGGTGGTGTACACAGATCACCAACGTTTGGAGCTGGAGAAGGAGTTCCACTACAGCCGCTACATCACCATCAGAAGAAAAGCAGAGCTGGCTACCTCTCTCAGCCTCTCAGAAAGACAGGTTAGATAGAAATGATATGGTACTGGGGACTGTTTCTCCAAAAGGCCAAGACTCTGTTCTCTGTCCTCTATCTCTTTCACTGCTTGTCAATTTATAGGGTTTTCTTGGCTTATGGAAAATATGTGTATTCATTTCAAAAGCAAGTCTCTCACTCTATATCTTTTTCTGTCCTTTCTCATTTCATGTCTATCTCTCTGTCCTCACTTTCTTTGTCTCTCTTTATTTTCTCTTCTAAATGCACATATGAAGACTTGCACACACACAGAGGCACAACCCTAACTGCAACCTCAATAACCTAACCTTTATGCTTAAACTTAACCTAACTATAATGCCAACTTGACGACTAAAGCCCAAAGCTAAAATGGACCCCACATGTAAATTTTATGTTAAACCTAAGCTGGTAATAGCCATTGTCAGGTTTTACTATCATTGTTAGGGATTTTGGTCCCCACATGTATAGAAAAATCTGGATAACAGCTGACATATTTGTCATGCAAGAAATCATCAAAATTAAACACACACACATACTATACTGGGGCATATCTAGGAATTCTGGTATGATAAATCATACATTATTTTAATTCTGGTATGATAAATCAATACGATAAATCATACATTATTTTAATTCTGGGCGTTTCCCCTTTTACTACAGCACTGCACATACTGTATATCCAATATTTCCAAAAGTTGACTGAACTAGACAATCATCCTGAATCTTTTCACTGTTCCACAGGTGAAAATCTGGTTTCAGAATCGACGTGCCAAAGAGAGAAAAGTAAACAAGAAGAAGATGCAGCAGCCTCAGGCTGCGTCCACCACAACACCCACACCTCCTGGCTCTGGCCTGCCTGGGAACATTGGCCTAGTCACCAGCAGCAGTGGTGGTTTAGTGTCTCCATCCATTCAAATGACTATCAAAGAAGAATACTGACAAACACTCTGACATTGAAAGAAGAAACTAAAAGACTTGACCAAATCTAACCTGCAAATAGTGACGCAACATAAACAGCTTCAGTGCCACAGGGGAGGAGCTAAATGCAGGAGTCCATACCTCCAAAGAAAGAAAATACTTGCTGCTGTTTTCTTGTGCTTTAAAAAATAAATAAATAAATGGGGGGGGGAATGTGAAGGACAAGACAGTCCAACATGTACGTCGGCTGTGCGCATTGGAAGGCCTGTTGACGGTTGACCAATGCCGGCGAGTAAAACTATAGGGTCATCTGGAAATTATCGGATAATTATCTCAAAGGGTCTGAGGCAATATGAAGCCCACACACTGCACACGTTTCTGTTGTTCCGTCTTGTCCAAAAGAGAGTAAAACAACAGAGAAAGATATAAAATATATATAAATATGAAACTGCTTAATTTTATCATTGCTTTCCAATGTTGATACTGCTCTGCTCATCCTATACTGGAAATACTTGTAAATGGTTATGATTCCAAGCAATAATAATAATCATATGTGTATATTTTCTAAGTAATTTGTATTAAAAGCTTTATTGTAAACTCTTGATTGTACTCTTCAAAGTAGGAAAATTTAAAAGGTTTGAAGCACAATCCGGTGGTAAGGTAGAACTTAAGACATTTACAATATTTACTATTTATACCTGTCACAAAATTAGGGTTGTATAAGTTCAACAACAACTCCAACCTATTTAAAATGGGAATACCTGGAGTAAACACATAGAAAAGTATGAGTTCAGATAACACTTTGTATGAATAGACTGAATCTGAGAACGTTAAGAAAACAATGTCAGACAAAGTAGACACAGTGTCCTGTCATAAATAAATGGTGCCATGGTCAAATGTGCTGGCAAAAAGAGCAGGGCTGGTGCCAACTCTCTACGGAGCCATAATTTGGCTTCAGGAGAATAGAGTTGTTTTAATATCATCTCCGCCCCTCTATCCGTTATCATAGTCCGCGACCGAGAGGCGCGCTCTGAAGAGCCCTGTGGTATCTATTGTGCGGCTCTGCACGCACAGCTCAGACGTATTTGCCAGTTGAGTTAGTGGAGTCAGGGTGCGGCGTCCAAAGGGCAATGTGAATAAACAGTGTAAGAGGCTCCATCTGCTGAGGATCATCTCCCGGGTGCAGGTTTGTAACAAGATTCAGAGCCCAGGGAAAAGCAGAAGATTTTGAGGCATTCTGTACGCGGAAAAAAGCTCCAGTAATGTCCCATTTAAAGTGCTATGTTAGTGAGGATCGTTGTAAACGATGAAAAACTTGAAAACATGTGTAAGTTAGTCCCACCTCCTACGCTAACGCACACAAATAAAAAAATATTGTTTTAATGACAACAGTGTTTTCTCAAAGCCAGCCGAATGTGATGTTTACTGTTTTAATGTCAAGTATATTATGCCTGGTAGAAACCAACCTCATATTTTTGCGAACATACTGGTAGATGTGAATCAGGGCTCTTTGACTGAGCAACTTCTTGTCAGGCAAGGAAATACATTTGAATATCAATCCTTTGTTTTTTGTTTCTAGTCAGACTTGAAAACCCAATGTGGGGTGTCACTTGGTAAGGACAAAGCATTTCCTGTTGTGTGTTGGGCCTTGTTTGGATGCCTGTAAATGACAATGGCCCTGACTTTTGACCCTGAGGTCTAACTTCCGTATTCCCGTAGAACACCATGGGTGGTATCAGCAAGATTAAACCATATCAGTGCCCTCCTGAACACCAGGAAATGTCTCAATGAAGAGTAATCTTGAACTTGCCCCTGAACACACTGCCAGTGCAAGCACAACAACTGATGATGGACTGACTGGTTTGGTGGGTGAGGTTATTTTTTGGCTAATTGTAACAATATTGTTGTTTCTGTTCTTCACAGTCAGATCAAAATGCATCTTTTAATTGGCTCACTCAAAACGTGGGCACAATTAGAATTTGGATATGCTCCGGAACAAGAAAACGTTTTTCAATTGGGTATAAAGAGGGCTCTTGGACTGTTTCCATCTATTCACAAAACATAGGGCAAATGAAAAGCCTCAGATGACATGTTCTGTCTATTTATTATCATATATGTTTAGTCTTCAAGGGTTTCTCTAGGCTACAGACATGCTGGCATCTTTATGTATGTCAGCAACATTATGTGCTTACATTATGTGTCACACCATATCATTTTCTGCCAGGCTCTGGGATTCAAAACCAAGTGATTAGGCATGATGAAAAAATATATCTTCTCTAATGAATTTAAACACATTTGTGATAAGGTAATTTCTCATTCACTGGTCTCTTTTCCCAGGTAAACAGAGAATAATTTGTATAAACAACAGGCTTGCTCTTAGTACTTTCACGGTTGTAAATTTTATTATGGGTAATGCTGTAAAAATGTCTTGACCACAGTAACTGGGATATGTTTGTTGAGAGAGTCTGATGCTCTGATAGTATAGAAGATGCCTAAAAGCTGCTTATTGAGACATGTTTAAATACAACACACCTCCAAAACATACAGACCTAACTGATAATCAGCCAACGGCCATTAGTGTAGCTTTGCTGTTCAAATATCAAAATGGCCGACCAAAAACTAGTCTCTGTCATATGCATGACAGAACCAGTGATTTCCCAATTTCTTAAGGTATTTTAAAACCAGATCAATTATAAACATGCATACACACATAACCTACATCTAATTATATATTTACATAGTTTACATTAGGTAATATTTACCTGCCACTAAAGTTGATAAACATTCCTCATACATACATTTTAACTATCATTTTGTCAGGCATATTTTTTCACAGCCAGTCAGGAAGGGAATGTTTTGATAATGTAAACAGTCAAATTAATAAAAAAAAGCAAATAAAAAGAAACTAAACCAAGCAAATAACACTAGCCACCTTCAATAAAAACCAATTGCCACAGTTGCACTCATACTAACTTATATAGCCACGTGTTTATGGGGCAGTTTTACCATAAACTTTCATTTACAATATACTTACTGCCCCCTAATATCCTCTATATTGGTCAGATTTATTCTGAATAAACACTGAAGCTGTAAAGTAATAGTAATCAGAATGGTGTCAATGCAGTAGCTGTCTATAAATGCCAGATATGCTTAAGTGCCCTTGTCAGGTAAACCTTTTAATTGAGTCTACTGGCATTCCGCAGCACGCGTCTGCCTGTAGAAATTCCTATGACCACAAAGGATCTGAGACCACAGGATCAAGCTCCTGTGTTTATGTAAAGTATACAAATGCCATATTATTGTATGGTAATATGTACAAAATAGAAATACTTTAATACAAGTTTGTTCACAATTAAATATTGTATTTTACACATAGCAATTTTGTAATCATTATATCGGCATGGCTTTGATTGTACTGTGGTGCCTAATTAGGGCAAAAACCGAAATACTCACAGCCTATTAGCCTGCAATTGTTACAGATCCCACTAAGTCACTGATAATAGTGAGTGCAATTCCCGTTCTGTTAATGTACTGTAAACAGATTTAATAGTATGTTCTACAACCATTGACCATTCATTATGATATTCAAACGTTTTTGCCAGGAATTTGTGTTTTGATGGAAATTGATAGTGTCACTCATCAAGGTAGCATTAAATTTATCAGGAATGTTAGTCAAAACATGATTATACATTACCTAAATATTTCATCATTAAAACTCTAAATTGATGACTGCTGAATATTTGGTTTGCCATTATACTGTACAGTATGTAGATAATTAATTAGAAATCAGAAATTTCAAACAGTGATAGACATTTGCAACCCTAATAATACCCTGGATATCTATTCTAATTAATTTAATACAACCATGGTGAATTTTTATCAAAAAGTTGAAATTGTAAATAATCAAAACCTAAAGATGCAGTCTGGAAATATTGTGATTTACAAATCTTCAATATGTTGTTATGTATGCGTATATACGTATACAATTTAAAAGTAGAATTACTATCAAAACTCATGAAAGTCATGAAATTCCATGTTTAAGAGCAAATGGTTTTGATGCAAGGGTTACAAATTTACACAAATTACATGGTACACAATATTTGGTGACCGTATTTGGCTTGACAGCGCAACATTTATGACCACTGACCAACTATTTTAGACTGTATCTTCATGGAAATATGAATATGCATTTTTTTATGAAAGGTGAATTGAAAATAATTGTGCATTGTTTTCAGTGATGGCTCTAATGTCATCTATTTGGCTTTGCAGAATGGTATACTCAGTGAGATAGCCATGAAATTGCCTCGTGGCACTTTTGACGGACTTACCTTTTACCTGGGTAATTAACCTTTGTCTTGTTGATAATTTTTGACGATTTCGACATGACATCGCAAAACCCAATCCAAACCAAGATCATGTGTGGCAACTCTGAAGATATTGTGCTTAGGAGTCATTCACTCACTTTGCCTTAGATAATAAAAGGTAAATGTTTAACCAATAAAAGTAAAAGGAAGGAATAGGAACTAATTAAGTAAATTTGCCAATATAAAATTTTACCTACATACATTAACTGTAGGTAATAATAAATTTAGTTGGGTTTTAGTAAAATAAACTGTTGTTTTACTATAATAAAAATACAATAACTATGCAAACATATCTTGTCCATCATTGGCTTTAAATGTTTTATTGAGCTCAGTAGACAACAGCTTCACACATCTTGTTTGAAATGACTCTTCAAATCAGAATTAGTATTGAAAATTTACAATGATGTCTCTATGCAAAGATTCTCTGTGAGTTTGAATGGATGGACATTGTCACCTCTTTAACACATTGTTCCTAAAGAAGTTGCCTTGTTTAGGTGTGAAGGACATCACGTCAGGTGAGAAGTGTGGCATGGTCACTGAAACATCTGAGAATCTCTGGTTAAAATTGACCCTGACATGGCATGCTGAAAACCTTCCAATCGGTGTTGCTGTAATGTAAAGGGCAGAAGAATCCTACATCTTGTCTCCACACAGACACCTACAGTAAATCTTGTGTTATCTGTAGTTGACAAGGAGAGCATATATACTGTCTGTTCCCATAGCCTACATGTCAGATCTGCATGCATTTGTCAGTTTGAAGAACCTTAAAACATATTAAGGTTTGGTTTTAATTTTGAAGTCTGTATATTATCTACTCTGAATAATTGTATATAAACCAGGCATTTACTGTTCAACCACAATTCACAGTGGTTTTGGAATTACATAATGGGAAGCATGTTTCCATCTAGCTTGTGAGTTGGAATTGCTCCTCACCTCTATCTGGTGTCAAAGTTCACACCGCATCACGAAGCTGGCCTTCTCAGTCACACTTCACAGCTTCCAGAACTGGAGAGCAGTGATACTACAGGTGCAGTCTGTGGTACTAGACAATGGCGGGAAAAGAACACAACATCCATACATGATGATTAGCACTGCTGATCCCAATGCTCTCTCGCTTTGTCTTTCTGATGAAGCCTGTGAAAGAAAGTCTCTGAATATGGACTAACTTTAGGCAAGAGCTGTGAATCAAGTGTGAATTAACCTATGGCAAATCGGTCAGAGCTGGTGGTCGACATATTCCCACTGCAGATTAATTAGTTCAAGCCAAAATGTATTTGTGTTTAAAATGAAAAAAGCCTGAAAGCCAGTTAGTTCCATGATTTCACAAAATACATTTTTTTTGGGTTCCACATAACTCATACTTTTATTTGGTAATTTGATACGCCAGCTGACAGTCCTTAGACAAAGAAAAGCCTGTGATAAGTAGCCTTTGAGGTTGTTATGTTTTACTGCAGATTGTTAATCAGTTTCAGAGACTGTAACAATAGGCTACTGACACGATTGGGTTGACTGTAAAGGAGTGTTCCTGTAAACTACACATCAAGCCACTCAAGGCCCTGTCAATGAATCCTCTGCAATCAGGGAATCAGTGCAATGTATGTATCCTAATGCAAGCAAGCCTCATATTTGACATGTTTGCCTAGAAATCAGCCGCTGTCAAAACGACAGACATGGGGCGCAGATATTCACTTCACCTATTACAGGGCAAAAAGTTATGAACTACAAGAACACATTAAATTGTACTTAAGAAACAAAAAAAGCTAGAGTGCTGAAGTTGATACATCCACTGTTGTTGATGGGAGGTATTGAAAAAAAGTGTTTTTTAATTATTCCAGCGTTCCTGGCATGGTAACAGGTGAGCAGTGTATAGCAGATGTGATGAGAGAACTCTGATCTCTGCGACTGGCTGGTGGAGGTTTATGGCCCCTCAGTCCGCTAATTAACCACATTAACAGGGCTTTAATAGCTGGCCCTGACCTGCCCTCTGTCCCTGAGCTGCCCAGTAATCCATGCACAGCCTCACTGCACACAGCCATATTTGAGGAACTGAGGATATATCTTTATCTGTGTTAATAGTTAACTGACCAATTACCAACCCTCTAATGATCTTTCTGTATCTTCCTACACCGTTTTCTGAAAGTTTTTACTATGTATAATACTGGGCCCTGCCATTGTTGATATTACAACCACAATTAAATCAGAGGAATAGTTGAAAAACTGGAATACTGCTGCTGTAAGCTGAGCCAGCAAATCAAAATGATTCAAATAACTTCATAGATTTTACAACCTGCACTTCTTATTTCAAATAATATGGTCCTGCTGAAGAAAGAGACACACCATTGCATTATAACCATGGGTGGCTAAACCACTCCCATCTCAAGCTTATAGAATGGTCGCAATGGCCCTCTTTGTGATCCTATAGCCGTATGGGAGAATTCTATTATGCCAGGTGCGAATCATTACACCAGGTTTAAATACATGACCATCTAAAATATGTTCAAAGATCAAACAAGGGTTACTTACTCTTCCTAATATGTACTCAAGTTCAAGTGTGTAATCTGTTTAAGTGTGGTGAGAACATTTATGATTTTCTATCATATTATAGTAACACCTCTTGAAGAGATTAGAATCAGAGATTCTATCACTATTGATGATAATTATATAATCAGAGAATCAGACATTATTGATGGCAACCCTAGAACAATAAGGGTTGGGTGTCTTGCTAAATAGTAAATCCTCCTGTTTTTCTGGCTTGTTGGCTAAGGGAATAGGCAATAGTTTCTATTTTATTCACAATTTGCTTTAAAGCAAACATTCACTGGCTGATAACCACAAATGAACTTGCAGGAGTCTGTCCTACCACCAGGAGTCAGTAGACTGCAAAGAAGGTAAAGCAACACTCTCCAACCTCCCAAACCATACCAAGTACAGCTTTGGAATTATTATTGCTTCACTCCAACCATCCAATTCAGATGTTGCTGCCAGCAACATGTTTATTTACCTTGTTCAATTGCATTTAAATTGGATTATTTTTTAATTTTATGTTGCTGCTGAGGGTATAAAATAAAGAAGCTGTTTACTCTGCACTTAATTTGTTATATTTATACCTGGAATAGAATTTTAAAATTAACAAATTCATAGACAAATAAACTGTGCTAGAACTGACAAGTATTTCAGCATAATTGATCTAAACACTGAATACTGGCAAATTGAGCTAGTTGTTTTAGCGGTATAACTCCCAAATCTGGAGCATGCACGTACCCTGTTTGAATAATTAGGGTACAATCATTGAGAATAGAGATGAATAGAGAGAACCTATGAACTATGCATGTGGGTTTTTTTCTGTGAGTTTATCTAAGTACAACACCTGCCACATTTTATCATAGTAGTACTAAGAGGGCTATACCACAGTCAAAAATGTTATCCAAATGTTGCTAAAATAATTTATAGGATGCGTGTACTTCCAGGAGGTTTGCTGTAGTGTTCTGATAACTGTGTAGTCCCACTAAGCAAGGTGCCAATGAATGTCACAGGCATCCGCTTGGACACGCAAGGACAGGGATGCTAAAGCGAATGCGAAAGTCAGATGTAAATCAACACAATGCTTTATGACTACGTGGGAGAAACATACCTGGAGGAGGTGAGATGCAATAAAAGTTAATCATTTTTAAACTCAGGTTACAAGCAAAAGAGGAATAGTTACTTTTTGTTTTACAAGTAAGAAATTAATCTTACAAATACAGGAAATGTTTAATATCACTTTCCTAAATTCTCCCACTATATTCTTTTTCTCCAGATTATTTCACAAAAAGCTTTTATTTTACAGCAATGTATAACAATACATTTATACAATGTAAGCTGTGAATGTCAACTACACATTTCCAGTGAAGTTTGAAACTTAAAGAAAAGAGAATGGACCAATTTATTTCTGGGTATATGAACTTACAGGATCTGCCACAAATTTATACTGAGCTACAGTATTACAGGTCAGAGTTTCCCGTGGAAAGCCCTCGTTCTCTTTGTATGATGAACTGTCACAGTTCCTGTGTCACTTCCCCATTGGAACCAGTTACTGTTCAAATGCAGAGATCAAAGAACTTCCAAGCCCTTGATGGCAGGATGACCTGTCTGTGCTCTGTCTTCTTCTCCAACTCCTATTCTCCACCCACATACCTGAGAACTTAACTGGTTGTGAAGCCAAGACAATGGATCACCTCCTTTCATGATTTAGTTTAAAACTACTAAAAGAACACTGTATGAATAATTTTATCTTCATATATGACATTTGTTTTTAATTTTGGGTAATCGGAAACCAATATACATGAGAATGTATTTGCCAAACTTGTACAATTCCTTAGTTTATAACAGCTTACATTTAAATGAATAACTTACTACACATTTCATGCATCTAGTAATTACAGGTGTCATACATAGAATACTAAACATTCCTGGAAGGATACAGTAGGTTAAAGATTGGTTAAGTGTCATGAAATTTAGTTACTATGTATCCACTTGGGGTGATAAGAATTAACAATTTCTTAGTGGTTTTATATTAAATACTAAGGAGGTTATGAGGGTATTGCATAGTTAATAGTCTAGATATCTGCTACAGTGTGATACAAATATAATGTGTAGCAAATATCATGTGTGGTCGAGTAATATAATTGACATGACAACATGCCATTACTATTATATCACATGTGGTAAGACTGTTGTTTTCTCTTTATACAATTTGTTTTTTTACAATGTTGATATTGTGAAAATAATAATTTGAGGGATTTTCATTTGTATTACATTCCACTAGTCCATAATATTCTTTGAATTAAAAAAAATCTTCATGCCACAAAACATAGAGATAAAATTGGCATTGTAAATATTTGAAAAAAAAAAAAAAAAAGAAAAATCATGTATTTAAGGTCCGTTTATGAATGAATACTGTCAGCCATAATTTTGAAACACATGTATTTTGTGTTCTTTAATTTGTCTTTGAAAAAATATTAAAATTACTCATTACTAAAAAACAACAATTACTAATATATATTGTGCAAAATATCTGTAACAACATCCACAAAAACCCTCAAAAATGTTAATTAGATTTAAGGTAGTGAATTATCTGGCCAGAAAAAACTAAGAAAAAAGACAAAAAATAAGAGCCCCTGCCAACGAACCTCAAATGTATATTATGGTGAAATACATTTTTTAACATTCTGTATCAACAAAATATTAACATACTGGAGAAGTTCTTGTAATAAAGCAGATATTTTATACAAACATTGCATAATCATTGACAAACCTTGTCATTACTTTATAGGAATGAACAGTTTAGTGAAAAGATACTGACAACTATTTTCCTGGGCAGTTTATATTAAGCAAAACCTCATCTGAAACATTAATGAATGCCAGTGCATGAAAAACCTTTGCAGAGTAACAAGGTAAACCTTGTCATTGTGCAATACAAAAATGTGAACACCATTACACCTTATGAAATTATAAATACCATAATTCAAAACAAATACACATTTTGGGGACTTGATTCGTGAATAATTTTCATTTCTAGTAAAACAGTATAACCTGTGTTTACTATAATAACATTATGTAATGTTATATGAAACACATAATCTCAAATTAATAATGTGTACACTATAATGTAAATTAAACACAGATGTTACTTTTTAAGTGAAACATGAGGACATGCAGATGAAAATGGTTTTACAAGTTAACAAGTCAGACTAAATAATAATGAATTGTCCCCTCTTGGGTGTAGTGTCTTCATGTTTATTGATTTATGGCATATTTATTGTTTTACAGAGATGAGATATTTAGTTTAGTGACAGCTTGCTGAATATGCTTGGGTATGAGTTCAGTAATGTCTAGCTCTATTAGGGGTCATTTCCAGGAGTAGGTTCTCTCAAGGTGTCGACGGAGAGCCGTAAAATCTTACTTGTATTGCATAGTAATGTATGTCAGTATAGTAATTTGTAGATTGCATGTAAATGAATCACTGTAGGTATACAGAAGCTGACTACAATACAATGCTATGTAAACTTATGTATATAACATATATATGTATTCTATAAATACCACAATGAAAGTAAAATGAATTGAGACCTGTAAATTGATTTTCTTTTAAACATATGCATTAATCACTGTAAATAAAATCATGAAGTTCACATAGCAAAAATGTTCTGCTTTTGATTTTAAATTGAGTTGAGCTTTTTATAAACCTATTTCCCAATGACCAAAATGAATATTTGGAAGATCCAACATGTTATGGAGAAGCATATGGTAAACATAGTACTAAGGAAAATAAGTTTATTAAAAGGATGAAGGAGGAAGTGCTGGATTTACTTGTTTTACATTTTATTACAGTTAATACACCATACCTTTTACATTTATTTATGTCCAGATTTGGATGTGCTTTGTATTTATTGCACTAACATAAATTTGTGTTGCAGACATGTAACGGAAATAGGTTTTATCAGATGATGAGCCAGCATACAATGGAAGGAAACAAAATTAAATCAATCCTCTCTCCATATATAATTAATTATCTCCTCCCATGATTCCCATGAGAAAAAGGAATGAAGGTCAAATATATGAAGTAAGACATTTTCTGCCATGTAGGTTCTGTGGATCTTTGTCACCTGTCCGTTAAATCATTAACTAAAGCCAAGCCATAAAGCTGTAGTTTATGGAAAGTTTGATCACGGTGTGTTGTAAACACAGGGCCTTTTATTGTGTCTGGGCGGGGCCCATTGCATGGTTTTACCTTGACACGATTTGCATGTGATTCGACACCTTTCAACTCTGACCTCCCTCGAGTGCTCTGAACCTGGAAGGCTGGTATGGGGAAGATACTGTGTTGTTGTTGGTTGTACATTTTTTTGTCTGTATGTATTTGTTTATCATAAATTGGAAACTGCCTGGCAATGAAATGCTTCATTAGCTAATGCAGTGTTAAAGCTAGAGTTGTTAAATGAATCTACATTAAAGCGTACACCGAAATCATCTCTGTTTCAGTAAAATAATAGAATGATGTACAGTAACTACTACAGACGGAGCTAATGGATATAAGGTCTTGACTATCTGGCATATCAATATTAGAGATTTAACCATGTTTTCAGGCTATACAGTGCTTGTTTACATTTACCTTGTTTTGGAGTAAAACAAGCATATTTATTGTAAGGGTATGACAGTTGAAATGTCATATGAGGCCTCATATCCTTCAGCAATGCATGAGTTTATAAATAATTTATAACAATTCCAAATCTAATGTTCAATAATGTATGTAGCAACTAAGAATTGTATTAGAAACATCATTTTGTATTTTTTTAATTTTTTACCTCAACAGAAATCAGTGATTTCACAAATCTATTCTTGGATTATGTGCTGTGATAAACACTCCAGTAATATACCTAAAATTGCTTGGGAGCAGGAAATGGGTCTTGAATTTTTGAAGGATTTCTGAGATGGAGTTATTGACAGAACAAGTTCCACTTCATCTTGCGCTCGACTTGGACTCATTCAATTCAAGGTGACCAACAGCGTTCATTACTCTAAGTCTAGACTGTCCAGAATGTATCCCGCAGTGATGGTTGTGTGTGATAGATGTCATTCCTCTCCAAGCAACCTCTACCATATGTTTTTTACCTGCTCGAAATTGAGTTATTACTGGACCTTTGTATTCCATACCCTTTCAGAAGCACTTAATATTAATTTAACTCCATGCCCCCTGACAGCGGTGTTTGGAGTCCCAGGGGACTCCCTCTTAGAGGGTCAGGGATTATGTTGGGGGGGATGAAAATTGTAAAAATGTACTTATATATTGCAGGACACAGTATCCTTACTGTTCTTGTTTTCTGTTGAAATCTTTATAAATAAAAAAGAAACATAATTTTGTTGCTTTAATGGTTTTGCCATGCAGTGCTCTTCACATGGTATCTCATTATATACTTCCAACAGTTTTTGCATTGAACTTGGTGGTCTCCTTAATTAAATGTGTGTGAGGTTATGTGACAGATGCATCTCTTGGTTGTGCAATGATATTTCTATAGGCTGTCAGGTGACTGTAAGAGGAAGTGACAGAGTTCTAGGTCAATTTCCTGCTTTCAATAACCTTTATGATGTGTTACACAAAAGACAACCCAAATAACAATGTTCCAAATATAAATAAAACTCTCTTTTTTGGATGTACTGAATTGGTAGTATTATATGACATGTATTAATATAAAAAAACATGATACTAAAATGGAGTGTGGAGTGCATATTATTTCATAATTCTAAGGAGTTTTAGTTTATTATTTATTATTCTTATTCTTTAACAGAATATGTATTGACAGACATATTTAGCCACCATCTGATAATGTATTCCAATTATTTCCTAACCCTTAAATAAAGTAATCAGCATGTATATTGCACTTTTTTCCAGTAATACCTGAAATTGAAATCTGTATTCTTTGAAAATATGCATACTATTTACAGTACAAAAAAGGAAACACACTGGAAATATTTCAGTTGTATTTTACCAATATTATTCTAACAAATTTTGACAAAGATTTTATAAGTCTGAAATGGCATTTCATTCTTACAATAGTTATTCAAGCAAATCCTTATAATTGCATAGTTATTTAATAATAAAAAAGAAATATATTTTACAAGAAAGTTAGATATTTTACAACCACAATTGCTTTTAGAATAGTTTACATATTTTAGTATTACCAAGCAATGGTATGTATAATGACAAACGTGAGGCTTTCACAAATAATACACATTCAATGAGTTGACATTGCAATTAATACTGTAAAAATGTAATGAATATAAATATATGAACATGTATTCTATTTCATACTTTGTTAATATATTTAGTTTATGTATTAAAAATTTTTCACTTTTAATGTAACTGGAGCCTTGACTTTGCTGACAAAAAACATTCATTTGAGAATGAGAACCTTATTGGAACAGTTTAAAATCGAAACATCCACAGTTGTCCCAGCAGTGTATATACAAACTATATTTACAGTAATCCTGTGATGTATAATATACTATGAAGTAGTATTCTTGTCCCCTCCAGAGAAACCCCTTTTCTTCAACACAATATAATGCCTCCACCTAGTGGTCCAATCTGGTACAGAAAAACAACAACAGAGTTTCTCCTCTCTAAGTCCCTGGTAGGATTTATATTATAATTTAACATTATACAAAAATATTTTTTCATTGTATATCTAAAAAATACACCAATTAACTCTCTATATGACTGCTTTGCTGGGAGACAGAACCACATATATTTACCTTCCCAGCTTAAAGCATCCTTTTAGTTACTAATCAGATGTGCTAACAACAATTGAAGTGTAATTCAATAAACACACTGACTATATATAGATATCATTATTATCCAACTCCAGCAAATTTATTCGCTTTCTTCTGCTTGAAGTGGATTGATATTGGCAGGATGCTGTTGTGAGAAAAATACAGCAATATTACAAAAAATACATTGATAATTACAAAGGAATGTAAAGTGAAACTATTATGAAATGAGTATTCCTGTGTTGTCACACCTAGTTTCCTTAAAAGGAACACTCCAGACCCATTAACACTTCAAAAGCATTGTGTCGGTCATGTTTCCGTAATTCCCAACTCGGCCACCGTGAGATGCCCAAAAACCTTCCGTTTATGGAAAGCCATTTAAGTCAATATTAAATAAATAAGTAAATAAATAAATATGGCTATGAAATAAGTTCTGAAATAAATAAATGGCACAATAAATTACTATTACTACTAAAACTATTCAAATATAAATATATAAATGCAGTCCAAAAAAATAAATAAATTGTTTTTATTTCACAATGATGTTTTTCAAAGGAAACCTTTTATTTATTTCAGGGGACTTATAATACCTATAAAAACATAATTCCACATCTATTTATTTCAATGCACTCTTATTTCTTAATGGCACATTTCATAATATCCATTTTTTTATATAAAAATTAATGAGGCGTGGTTATCTCACAGATTCAAACCAAATGAACAGCACCTGTATTGAAGACTTTGAAATACTCGAGTGGATAAGTCTTCAATCTTCAAAATATAGACAGAGATATCAAAGTTTGAGACCGATTGAGCACTGTTTTTGTGTGGAAGATGTCATAGAAACTTCAAGCACAGGTGCGGGACGTCTGCCTATGGAAATTGCAAGTGATATGCTCAGTACTTTTGTGTTGTCTGGTCTACCTGAGAAATCGCAGATCTGTTTGGTGTGTCACAAAGCATGATTTAGAGATCTCCTCTCAATTGTGCTGGGTAACACACCAAACAGATCACAGATTCCTCAGGTTGATAGATCGATCTCCTCTGAGCTTTGTGACACACCAAACAAATCTGCAATTTCTCGGGTTGATAGACCAGATAACACATAGGTTGCGAGCATATCTTCATAAGCTTATATGACATCTTCCACATTGAACACAGAGCTCAATCGTTCTCAAACTATTTAAAACTTCAATATCTATGTCTATATTTTGAAGATCCCTTTTCTGCATGAGTATTTAATTTGGTTTTAATCTGTGAGATAACCACGCCCCATTCATTTGAATATAACAAATGGATATTATGAAATGTGTCCTTATGAAATAAGAATGCCTTGAAATAAATAAAAGGTTTCCTTTGAAAAACACCATTGTGAAATAATTTATTATTTTTTTATTTTATCGGACTGCATTTATATATTTATATTTAAATTTTTATATATTTATTGTGTCATTTATTTATTTCAGGACTTATTTCATAGCCATATTTATTTAATTAATATTGACTAAAATGGCTTTCCATATCCGTTACATCACTGCAACTTTTTTTTTTAAACATAGAGATGCATTCGTTTGACTTCCTGATATTTATTTTTCCCATTTTATTCTCCTATCGACTCGATTCAAAGCTGCACTCGCATTAAAAAATAACATTTTGTATGTTAAAAAATGTTGCAATGATGTAACCAATGGTGTTTGGGCAACTTATGGTGGCCGATTTGGGAAAATCCGAATGCACTGAGGTGTATTTAGTGACTATCATGTCGGAAACATGACCGGCACAACGATTTTGAGGTGTTTAGGGGTCTGGAGTGTTCCTTTAAGATTATTTCCCTAATTGTTAGTCTTAACTTTTTCCATGACAATTTGACTAATGTTCTTGTCAGTCAGTCAAATGTGTTTCATAAAGTCCTTTTATTAGCAGGTGTCAAGTAGTGCATCCCAAGTGCAAGCATGTGCATAAAGAAGACATTCTCTATTGAGCATTACCATTATTAGAGTTCTCTTGTTCTGGGTCGGTCGTAGACTCCTCTTGTTGCTGCGCGTGTAAATTCCCTTTCATCTCAACATAATGGTTCTCCTCCGCATCTAAAAATGAAACATGCTTTTTTAGCAAAGCAGCCCTGACCTCTATGAATTTCTTCCTATCCATGTCAGAACCTCACAATCCAAAGTCATATTTAAGTCTTAACTATTTACAAACTCTTCACTTAAGTGAAGAGTTTATAAATAGTTTAGACTTAAATATGTATTATAGACACTAATAATCAGACACTGGTAAGGATAATGTGGTAAAAAATAATGTTAAATGGTGTCAGTAAATCGGCTATGGAAAGTTATTAAGAAATAGACTATACAAAATAGATTTTAGGAAATAGACTATATGAAAAGCCTAAACCGGTGTGTTAGAATTAGAACCCTACTTCTTTGTGCAGCGTCATTTCTATAGGTGAACATTAAAGAGTAACTCTCATGAGAAACATATTATTCGGTTTAGTTACAGTATACTGAAACACATCCATTCAGGTTCTTATTTTGACAGTTGGTTGCAAATATCATACATACTTTGAGGGATTTCTTTACAAATTCAGCTCTTTGCTGCCTCCGTGTTTAAATACTGCCATTGCAATCGTGACATAGGACCCCTAAAAGAGGTACTCCTACTTTACTCAAGGGAGGGGTCCTGAGTGAGATAATCTCCCTTCCGTATGTGCGGGGCATTGCCAGGTGAATTCTTAAGGTTTAAAGGTAGTTGGAACTTATTCAGAGAGCATACATACCTTCCTTTCACAGTTAATGAGGTTTATGGTGTGTGGATAAACATCTACTGTACAAATGTCACTAAAGCAGGGATTTTTTTGGGTTTAACATGTACATAATTCACTTTTGTTGACTACTACACACCACAGCAATAAAGTAGGTCTGCCCCTATTCTATACTCATCTGAGCTAAATAAATATACATTGCTGAATAGACACTCAAATCACACATCGGGCCTTGATGATTGAAACAAATTAATGTACATTTCTGTACATTGTGTAATTATTTGAGAACAAAATAAAAAAAAGATTTGAAAGAGTAAAAAAAATCAATCATGACTTTGGCAAGATATGACCTCCCTTTACCTGATAATTTTGGTCTTAAGTAGGGACTTCCCTAAACTTGTAAACTCAGAGTACTTCAGAAAAGTACTTTTACTCAGTACTTTTACCACCTCTGATAGAAACCAAAATTACCAACCGAGGGCTAGATTCACACCAAATATCAACGTAAACAATTGAAATCACAGGCTGTTCCAACTTGCATGAATTTCATCATGGCAAATCATGTGACTCAATAGTGTGTATGGTCCACATGTGCCTATATGCACTCCAGACAATACTATGCTCCCAATGAGACTGCAGATGGTGTCCTGGGGGATCTCCCAGACTCAAAGATGTTAAGCCCTCATGGAGTCTGTTTCTAAAAGTTTGGTCAGAAAAATGCAAAAGAAAAATGGCTCTGGCAGTGCTCCTCCTTGCACAATGGAGCAGATACGGGTCCAGGCTCTTTGTGTAATGGCCCGTCTCCTGGTATCTCCTCCGTGCTCGAGACGGTGTGGCTTTGTCATCCTGGAGGAGCTGGACTACCTGTGCAACTTGAATAGGCTTCAGGTACTGCCTCAAGCTATCAGTAGTGACAATGTCACTAGCAAAATGTAAAACTATAAAATAATCACTCAGGAAGGATAAGGAGAGAACTTGTCTGTGGCCTCCACCTGCAATACCATTTCCTTTTTCGGGGTTGTCTTGCTGTTGCCTCTCCATTGTCACTTTCATTTGCACCAAAAAAGGTGACTGTCACAGTTGGTGTTGGTTGTGTAGAGGAGAGGAATGGAGACCAAAATGTGGAAGGAGCGTTCTTGATGTTTAATGAACAGGATAATATGGAAATATTGCCGAGCTGGTACTGTTGACATACACCGTGCATCGGAACTGCACAACTTCTATTTAATACATACATGTGCTCTCACGCGACACAGACGCGAATGTAAAATACAGAGTACGCCTGGATCAAACAATGATGTCTACATATTGTACAACAACGAGGCAAATGCTCAATCAAATATGTACACTCACGAAGTAGTACAACAGCACATGACTCAGGATGGAATAGAATTTCCATTTATCCTCTCCTCCATGACACGAGTAGCAACTCACAATGACAGGCACTGACCCTTTCAGAACACTGTGATTAAATAGGCATCTTGATTACTCATTTCGCGCCGGTGTGGGATCTCTTGGGTGAGCACAGACCCATTTTCCTGTTCATTCATCTTTTCCTGCGTCAGCTGAACATTTTTAATGCGCACATTGCTCCTGTGATGCTGGATGACCCCACACTTGTCGCTACAACCACTTCTCATCGCCAGCGGTCTGCTAGCCTTCAAAACTTTTCCAGCCCCCAACAGTCTTCAGGCTTGTGTTTTTACCATGAAAGGTAACCCAAAGCTAACAAATGCCGTTCACGTGCAGTTTTGAAGGGTCGGGAAACGCCAGGGCCGGTGCTTAGTAGTGGGCATGAGTGTCGGCCGCGCAGGCAGCATGCTTTTCATGCATTTTCTGTGTGACACGGGAGCACAGAGGAGCGTCCTGCCTGCATCCTGTTTGGACATGGTGGCCAACAGCCACGGGCCCCCAATGGAAGCTGCCAGTGACAGCCCCATCCACACATATGGAATGAGGCACGTTGATTTCCGTTTTGGAGGACATTGGTTTCTCTGCACCATCTCACCTCTACTGGCCCACACGTCTACGCCCGTACTCGGGGCCTCGACCCAACCAAGCTGGTCGTTGTGAAGGCTAAGTTTGCAAACATGGAGCACCTGGATAAAATCCGCTGTTCCAACAGCCTGTGGGCATCACCCCTCCACATCATCCCCATACCTGGCGGTGGCTGGTGCCCATGTGGTAACTACCGGCAGCTCAATGAAGCAATGATACCTGACCGCTACCCGGTCTAGAACATACAGGATTTCTCGGCTCACCTAGCTGGTAAGATGTTTTTTTCCAAAGTGGACCTCGTCCGCGGATACCATCAGATGCTGGTACACACACTGGACATTCCCAAAATGGCAG
The DNA here is from genome assembly GCA_016801145.1 of Umbra pygmaea. Classification (NCBI taxonomy): domain Eukaryota; kingdom Metazoa; phylum Chordata; class Actinopteri; order Esociformes; family Umbridae; genus Umbra; species Umbra pygmaea. Next base: position 6,593 of record JACXGM010003945.1, on the reverse strand, counting down.
TGATCACACTGTGGGTCAAGGGTGTTTTATGTAGCTTTTGGGCCCACCAGGCATGCACTCCAGGCCTGACCAATTTCATTTGTCACCATTGTGAATGCATTTCATTTGTTCGTTCTGTGGAATGGGGGTAAATATGTTGGTTAATTTGCTCACTCACTCACTCACTCACTCACTCACTCACTCACTCACTCACACTCACACACACACACACACACACACACACACACACACACACACACATGAATGTGCATGTACACACACATGCACACACACATGTGCATGCACAAACACACACAAAAGGCACATACACTCCCCATATTTCACTTGGAGTACCCTTGTAGTACCCTGTGGTGTGCAAGCACCACACTCCTGTGCAACATCTCCACTGGCAGTCCTCGACCACTCGTTCCCACAGGTTGGAAACAACAATTATTTGATGCCAACCACTGTCTCTCCCACCCAGGTTTAAAAGCATTACAGAGACTTATTGCAGTTAAGTTTGTTTGGCGTGGACTTAAGAAGGACGTCAGGGACTGGGCTAACACCTGTATTGAGTGCAAACAGTCCAAAGTGCACCGACACACTAAAGCCCCGTTAGAGATGTTCCCTGTTCCAGAGAGACGTTAGTACCCTGCCCTCCCACAGTTTTAAATGTCCATTGTTGACAGGACCACCCGCTGGCCTGAGGCCGTGCCACTGACATCAGTGGAGTCTGCCGAGATGGCTCGTTCATCGGCACCTGGGTTGTCTGTTTCTGCAACCCTTCGGACATTTCCTCTGACCGGGGTGCACGGTTCACGTCCAAGCTACGGGACGTAGTCGCACAGGGCCTCGGCGTGAAACTCCACCACACAACAGCATATCACTCGCAAGCTAACAGACTTTGTGAATGCTTTCACAGGTCAATTAAGGCTGCCATGCTTGCCAGCCTTAAGGACAGCAACTGGGTCAACAAGCTGCCATGGGTGATGCTGGACATCAGGAATGCACCAAAGGAGGACCCTAGACCTCTTCCGCAGAGCTTGTTTATGGAGAGCCGCTGCGGGTTCCAGGGGATTTCGTACCCTGCTCCACAGTTTCTTTCTGCTACTCTCCAGCGATCTGCGCTCCTGGACAATGTGAGGCTTTTCGCACATGTCCCCACTTCCCGCCATTGGCCTTCCTTAGTCACACATCGCTGCTGGGCTTCAGTCAGCTGACTATGTGTTCATGCGTCAAGATCTCCACAGGGGACTGCTACGCCCTCCCTAAGAGGGACCATTCCAGGTGTTGGAGTCAGGGGACAAACACTTCGTAGTGGAAAGGAGCGGTAAACCGGAGCAACGCTCCATTGACCGCCTCAAACCGTCTCAATTAGACGCGGCCAGGCCTTTTGACCTGGCCCAGCCCCCACGACGCAGACACCCCCCTGCCATGCCCCCACCCCGTTTCCCCTCCTTTCAAGCCCCGACATTCTGTGTCCCACTCCAGGGTCACGGTGGGACATCGGTTGCAGTGGTCTCCCCGACTTCCAGCCGTTGTGGCCTGATAATGCATCCTCCTCCCCATTGACTGTTTCATTCTTCTCCGGATATGGTGAATTCTGGGAGGACATGTGAAGTGAATGGACATACATAATTCACCTTTGTTGTTAAGTGTGGTTTCACAAACTGTTGATTATGAACGCTAGCCTGGGAAAACCCTGACAGACTTCTGGCAAATTTAGATTTACTCTGCAAGTTAGTCTGGCCAAGTGCCCATTCAAGCCCATTTCCAAATTTTCCAAAACGAGGCACCAATCACAACCGTTGAGGCGGGCTTCAATACGATGACAATTGCGCAGCTTTATACTGTCATTGGATGAAGCAGACAATAATTTTTTTTTTATTTAACCAGGTGAGAACAAAATCTACAATGGAATGGTTCACAAATAAACATATCCAGGTGTTAGAATGGCCAAGTCAAAGTCCAGACCTGAGTCCAGTCAAGAATCTGTGGAAAGAACTAAAAACTGCTGTTCACAAACGTTTTCCATCCAACCTCACTGAGCTCGAGCTGTTTTGCAAGGAGGAATGGGCAAACATTTCAGTCTCTCGATTTGCAAAACTGATAGAGACATACCCCAAGCGACTTACACCTGTAATTGCAGCAAAAGGTGGCGCTACAATTTTGCACGCCCAATTTTTCAGTTTTTATTTGTTAAAAAAGTTTTAAATATCCAATAAATTTCGTTCCACTTCATGATTGTGTCCAACCTGTTGTTGATTCTTCACAAAAAATTACAGTTTCATATCTTTGTTTGGCAAAAGGTCGAAAAGTTCAAGGGGGCCGAATACTTTCGCAAGGCACTGTATATATAATAACACTATAAGTGGCATAATGACCAGGACTGTGGGAGGTGGAGTGTGCAAAATATACAGAGACAGATATGCTGGTTAGTTTGTGCAAAGTGCATAACGACATAAGAGGGTTGGGTGTGATTAACATGTGCAGTGTTCTGACAGTAGATTTGTTAGTAGTGCTTTGAAGGTGGTTAGTGGGACAATGGATTCAAGTTTCAGGGATTTTTGTTGAAAGGAGTGTTGTATGTTATTAAAGCTTACTTGAAGGTTTTTTAACACAGAGTCCAACGTCGGGCCAGATGTATAAAGAATGGTGTTGTCTGCATACAGGTGAATCATAGAGTCACCTGCAGCAAGAGCAACATCATTGATGTATACAGAAAATAGAGTCGGTCTGACGTGACACACTGAAATCTGTCTGAGAAATAATTAGCAAACCAGGCTAGGCAGTCAGTAGAAAAACCCAGGTTCTCTAATCTATTAATGAGGATGATGTGATTGACAGAATCAAAAGCTTTGGCCATGTCATGGAAGACTGCTGCACAGTCGTGTCTATGGTCGATAGGGGTTATGATTTCTTTTAGGACCTTGATTGTTGCAGAGGTGCACCCACGACCGGCTCGGAAACCAGATTGTATGTCAGTGAGGCTGTAATGCGATTAGAAATGGTGGATAATTTGTTTATTAATAAAGCTTTCAAAAATTTTAGAGAGGCAGGGCAGGATGGAGATTGGTCTGTAGCAATTTGGGTCTAAACTGTCCCCCATTTTGAATAGAGGGATTACTGCAGCAGCTTTCCAGTCTTTAGGGATCTCTGATGAATCAAAGGAGACGTTGAAAAGGCTGGTGATGGGAGTATAATTCCCAAAGACAGTTTTAGGAAGGAGGGGTCCGGATTGTCTAGTCCAGCCGATTTGAAGTGGTCAAGATTTTGCAGCTCCGTGAGCACATCGGCTGTCTGGACATGGGTAAAGGAAAACCATGGGCGACTTTGGGTGGAGGCTGCAGAGGGTGAAGGGCTATTAGTTAGGGTGAGATTTGCCTGATGGAAAGCACAACCTCCCATGACAAAATGCTTATTGAAGTTCTCAACTATGGAGGACTTATCGATGGTGACAGTATTATCTGGCTCAGGGGCAAACTACGGCCTGCGGCCCAAATGCGGCCCGCCGTGTCCTTTGATCTGGCCCTCCACAGTCTCCTGACGCTCTAGAGCATCAAGCGTGATTGTATCGCAATTATCTCTCGAACCCTACATGCTAGCTACTAAAGCTTGGTACCTTTGGAAAGAAGAAGATCAAATGAAAGTGGGTCATCCATGTGGGTTTATTAGAGCCGGTGCTATCGTGCCTCGAAGTCGGTAATGTTTTTTTTACTTTCGCCTTTTTTACTAAAGAAATTACACATAGCAACTCTGCAATGACATAGGACATCATCCTGCACAATACCAACATGGTACCAATATGGTTGGAAAGCGGGGGTTCCACTGATAAAATAATGCCAATACAAATAATGAGGAGTGGTTCGTCCATGTGGATTAATGACAGCCGGAGATATCGCATCTCAAAGTTAGGTACTTTTCACTGACTATATTTTGATAAACTAAAAACATTACAGACAGAAATCAGGAAGTGAAAATGACAAAATAACATTTCTGCAAGGAGGTAGGACATCACCCTGCACTAAAACAGATTATTTTTGGGGGGGTTTGGGATAGCTGTTTTCTTTTAAATGTATAGGGAAATGGTAAATATATGTAGGCTACTGTACATACAGTGTTTAATTTACTTAATTATATGTCCCCCAAACTTAGTCAAACTGGTTCTCAAGGCCTGTGGGCATGCCAATTTGGATTTTACAGTGATGTTCATCATGGTGTACAAGTATTTTACAATAATTAACTATAAATTAAACATACCATTTCGTTTTTTTGTCTCTATATGAAAATTTTGACAAAAGTTTGGTCAACATGGGCGAGGTTAATTTAATGAATTAACATTTCCTATTTTTCATGCATCGCTATAAAATGCATCCCTTCACTTGGTTTCAAAAGCTCTATGTGGCCCTCAAGCAAAAATAGTTGCCCATTCCTGCCTTAGGGCTGTGGGCAGCTGTGCGGAAGTGTTCTTATTCTCCATAGACTTTACTGTATCCCAGAACCTTTTAGAATTAGTGATGCAGGTAGCAAACTCCTGTTTGAAAAAGCTAGCCTTAGCATTCCAAACCACCTGTGTGTACCGGTTCCTGGTTTCCTTGAAAAGTTGTCTATCGTGGTGGTTGTTTGATGCTAAAGCGGTACGCCACAGAATTTTTTTATGCTGGTTAAGGGCGGTGAGTTCTGGAGTGAACCACGGACTGTATCTACTCTTAGTTCTGAACTTTTTATAAGGGACACATTTAGAATGACAAGAAAGGCATTCTTAAAGAATGACCAGGCATCCTCTATTGAAGGGATAAGGTTGATTGATATCCTTCCAGGGTACCTGGGCTAAGTCAAATAGGAACGCTTGTTCGCAGAAATGTTTTAGGGAGCATTTGACAGTGATTAGTGGAGGCCTTTTAACGGCAGACCCGTTATGGACGCAGGCAATGAGACAGTGATTGCTGATGTCTTGGCTGAAGATACCGGAGGTGTATTCAGAGTGCATTTTAGTTGGGGCAATATCTATGAGGGTGCCCTTGTTTGTAGATTTTGGGTTGTATCTAGTGGGTTCATTGATGATTTGCGTGAGATTGAGGGCATCGAGATTGGACTATAAATTGTGTAAAGCATTAAGCATATCCCATTTAAGTCACCTAACAGTAAAAACTCTGAAAATAAATGGGGAGCTGCTGCAATGGATGACTGCTGCAATGGAACATCTGCAATATCACTCGTTCGAATCAGCTATCGCACTCTGTTTTAAGCAATTTGAACGTTTCCTTTTTGTTAAAAACAGAGCAAAGAACAACATTTGAAGCCTTCATATCTAAAAAAAAGATGTTGTCGCGGTCTTGCCGACTCGACTCGGCAAAAGTATGATATATTAGGAATTTGAGCGGCGTCCGTTGGTGATGCCCCTTTGGAAATGGGCTGTGAATGAACCTTGCCCAGACCCACTCTCAGTCAGAACTAAGAAGGGTCTGGTGTTAACCAGGCTATATGAACACAGCATTTTGTTATTAGCGTGTTTCTTCATGTAGTGATGAACGTAATACATTACACAAGTGATTTACTAATTTGTCACATGTAGTTTTACTGTTCTTAGTCACTCCATATACACTCACCTAAAGGATTATTAGGAACACCCGGTCAATTTCTCATTAATGCAATTATCTACTCAACCAATCGCATGGCAGTAGCTTCAATGCATGTAGGGGTGTGGTCCTCCTGGTCAAGACAATCACCTGAACTCCAAACTGAATGTCAGAATGTGAAAGATAGGTGATTTAAGCAAGACGAGCTGGTCTGAATATTTCACAATCTGCTCAGTTACTGGGATTTTCACGCACAACCATTTCTAGGGTTTACAAAGAATGGTGTGAAATGGGAAAAACATCAGTATGCGGCAGTCCTGTGGGCATAAATGCCTTGTTGATGCTAGAGGTCAGAGGAGAATGGGCCGACTGCTTCAAGCTGATAGAAGAGCAACTTTGACTGAAATAACCACTCATTACAACCAAGATATGCAGCAAAGCATTTGTGAAGCCACAATACGCACAAGCTCCTCACGGATGACTGAGCTTCTCACCCTCTCTCATTTTGGCCGCTTGTACCCTGGATCCTGTTCTTTCGGTCATGACCCAGCCTTCATGACCATAGGTGAGGGTAGGAACAAAAACTGACTGGTAGATTGAGAACTTTGCCTTCTGCCTCTCTTTTTGTCACAATGGTGTGGTAAATTGAGTGTAATACTGCCCCCGCTGCGCCGATTCTCTGACCAATCTCCCGCTCCATTGTCCCCTCACTCGTGAACAAGACCCCAAGATATTTGAACTCCTTCACTTGGGGTAAGGACTCATTCCCTACCTGGAGTAGGCACTCCATCAGTTTCCTGCTGAGAACCATCGCCTCAGATTTAGAAGTGCTGATCATAAGATAAGATAAGATAAGAAAGCTTTATTGTCCATTAAATTTACATAAAATGGAGATTTGTCTTTGGCAATCTGGCAACAATAAAAGACAGACAGTACACAGAATAAAAAGTATAAAACAGTTTCAAACCTATATAAAAACTATATGAAAGCAGACTGTGAGGAACAAATAAGACACACAACATACACCGGCATCAA
>JACXGM010003944.1:0-39760 GCA_016801145.1 Umbra pygmaea | reverse complement strand
GTGTGTGTGTGTGTGTGTGTGTGTGTGTGTCTAGTGTGTGTGTGTTATGACTGATAAGACGGGGCCTCTCTTAGACAGGTCTGCGTTCACTCACTCTGACCTTTGTTTCCTCTTCATAGAGAGTAGCCTATTTGATGTTTCTCTTTTACACACTAACATACACTCACTGGCCACTTCATTAAGTACACCTTTCTAGTACCACGTTGGACCTCCTTTTGCCTTCAGAACACACAGCATCTATTTAACAAGGTGTTGGAAACATTCCTCTGAGATTTTGTTCCATATTGACATCATTGTATCACATATTTGCTGCAGGTTTGTCAGTTGCACATCCATCATGCGAATGTCCCGTTCCACCACATCCCAAAGGTGCTCGAATGGATTGAGATCTGGAGACTGTGGAGGCCATTTGAGTGCAGTGAACTCATTGTCATGTACAAGAGACCAGTTTGAGATGATGTGAGCTTTATAACATTTCATGTTATCCTGCAGGAAGTAGCCGTTAGAGGATGGGTACACTGTGGTCATAAAGGGATGGACATGGTCAGCAACAACACTCCCAACACATTACACCACCAGCAGCCTTAACCATTGACACAGAGCAGGATGGATCCATGCGTTCATGTTGTTTATACCAAATATTGACCCATGTGAATGTTGCGGCAAAAATCTGAATCATTTTGTTGGGCCCGTGCAAATTATAGCCTCAGTTTGCTGTACTTAGCTAACAAGAGTAGCACCCGGTGTGGTCTTCTGCTGCTGTAGCCCAACTGCTTCATAGATTGACATGTTGTGCATTCAGAGATGCTCTTCTGCATAGCTTGGTTGTAACGAGTGGCTATTTGAGTTATGCTGGCCACACACTACAGGAGTTTTAGGCCGATTTATGCCCGATTTATGCCCGATTTTCACCTCCCGAGAATCTGAGAAAAAATCTTGTTGAGGACCTCGATCGGTGCAGATTTTCGGTGCAGATTATCTGGTAATGTGAGGCGTTCACAGATCGAATCTTACACCTGCCGATCTGCTCTCACACAAATCGGGCTCACCCCGATCATATCAAACATGTTTGATATTTATCGGCATGAGTAAGATTGTGATTACGTCAGTACTGTCGCTATAGCCAATAGGAAACAAGTCTACAACAAGACGGTAGCCAAATGGCAACGCGAAACTTGCAACACGGCTCCATTGGACTTCAGAGATGGAGGAACATCTCAATTAGTTTTCACTATGAATAAACATTGTTTATTATTAATTGTTTCACTTCTTTTGAATGGAAGTTCCCCAATCCCGAAGTGAAACCCAATATATATAAAACGCATGCACTCTTGGTAAAAGGTGGACATTTACAATACAAAGCAATATTGTAAAACAATACATTGAAAATGTTATGGCAGTACTTTGTTAATAGATGGATGGATAAACGTTTGCAAACCCTGTATAAAATAATTTTTCAGTATTCATTTTGTTTATATCCGCTTTCGAGCTGCTGCATAGATCACGTGAGGCGCCCTCTCTGGCACGATAATCTTAATAACATTGTGTAGTATGTGATGCGCCACGATTTTCAAATCTTGTAGTGTGAGCATGTTTAAGATTTGAGGGAAGAAAATCTGTAAAGATATTTTTTAAGTGTGTGCTGCAACGAGATTTCAAAATCGGTTAGGATTTTAAAACTCCTGTAGTGTGTTTCCAGCATTACTGTTTTTGCAGCTCGAACCAGTCTGGTCATTCTCCTCTGACCGTTGCCATCAACAAGGCATTTTCGCCCAGATAACTGCCACTCGCTGGATATAATTTTTTCTGACCATTCTCTGTAAACCCTAGAGATGTTTGTGTGGGAAAATCCCAGCAGATCAGCCCTTTCAAAATACTCAAACCAGCTCGTCTGGCACCTACAACAATGCCACATTTAAAGTCACATAAATCACCTTCCATATTCTGATGCTTGGTTTGAACTTGCAGATCACTAAACCAGCGATCATCTTGACCATGCCAAAATGCATTGACTTGCTGCCACTTGATTGGCAGATTAGATATTTGCATTAACGAGCAGTTGCACAGGTGTTCCAAATGAAGTGTCTAGTGAGTGTATGTTTAGCTACCCTAATACTCTTTCAGTACTCAGTTGTTCACCTATTTTCTGACCATAAGCACATTGACTAGTGCCTCTTCCTAGACAGTGGATTTGAAACACAGTACATAGTGGCAGTTTTTAACCCATGAGTGCAATGCAAAAAGTTGTCTCTTTAGCTTGGCCGTCATGCACTAGCCCTGTCACATTACCACACACAGGGAATCAGGTGATCTCCGCTACAATGTGCTACAGTGCACAGCTAAAGATGAGGGGGAGGCAAAGAAAGTAATTCTCTGTACAGTCCAGTGAACAAGGCCTCCTTTGACCAGGGCACATTCCATAACGCAGGACGGTCCTGCCATAAAGCCTCCAGACATAGCCTTTGAAGACATATCAGACTTATCCACTGACAATCAGAATTCCCTGTACACCCAGAACGTAACCTTGATCTGTGTTATTAGTGTTAGACAAAAGGATATATAATCTACGTAAAATAGAGGTACATTTATAGAAGGTTGTTGAGCCTTCTGTGTGTAGTTTGTAACAGCATGCATAACCTTATGTTGGTTTGAGACTTGGCCAGGTCACGATTGCAAATGAGAAGTTCTCGATTGTTCTCGATCGGCTTACCTGGTTAAATAAAGGTGAAATAACAATAATTAATAATAAATAAATATAAGATGATAGGATATAAGATGATGCGCTCATTTACAGGTTTACTATTTAAATAAATGTGTCTCAATGCAGGAAAGTGAACTGAGCTTTGGGTGCAGTACAGGGTTGCTTTTGAGTTTAGAGATTGGAGGTGTATTGATGTAGTCAGCGTAACCTCCTTAGACGGTTGACCTTCACTGACCTCCCCCTGTAGGAGTATGTTATGGCCGAGTTGGTGACGGGGGTGTACGGGGCAATACTCACGCCCTGGAGTCCTGTTGGATGAACACGGAGTGTGGGTGGCATACCGGGACCCTTCCTGTGGATGGCACAATGTGTCGAGGACCACAGGCTGACTAGACTGTGGTGGAGGATGTGCAGACGTGCTCTATAGTTGATACGTAGAGCCAGGTCAGGACTGACTGAGATTATTTTAGTGTTTATAGGTAATTTTTGGCATGCTATATCTGCTAAAGATAAAGCCATTCATATATTTATTTTCAGTCGAGTGATTTCCTCGGATGTCCTGATCAATTGAGTGATTTCCTCGGATGTCCTGACTAGTTGTCCCTAGAGGACAAACCATCGAGCATCCCTACAATGCTAGCGCACCGTGTGAGCCCTTTCATACCTGGGTTGGCTTTGTTCATCGTGACAGGACATATTCAACGATGACTCAATGGCTGTTTCCTGCCAACAGACTTCTAATTTATTCCACTGCTTTATGGACGGCTTGCTATGCCTTGGTAAAATAAGTCTTTCTTGTAAGGCATGCCAAAAGGAACTCTCTTTTTCACGGTGGCAGAGATTGCACTAATACCGTCATTAGTGGTGAAAGGAAATGCAGAGATTTAGATTTCTGGCCCCACAACTAGCTGATGATAAGCTCTGTTGCCCTTTACTTACTAGATGTTCTTCAACCTCAGGACCTCGCCCATACACTGGTCCATGAAATGATTGGTGGCGGACCCCAATTTAGGAAGTTCTCTTAATTTCAGTGAGTTCTCTAAAGCACTAGTTTTTATAGGTCGGTAGGTCTAAGCAGTCTTCTAAGGATGGCTCTCCACACCCTGCTCGTAAAGTAGCGGTTAAAACACTGTACACGTTTGTTTATCTAGGTCTTGTCAGACAGCTTTTACAACATAATGACACACCGCAGGTCCCAGGCCGTTGCCTCTGACCACTCGTATGTTTACCTTACTGTCCCGATGTCCTCAAACACTGACGAGCAGCAGGGTAATCTATATGCAAATGAAAGTGCTAGCTCACAGTCTCTGTTTCCTGTGGTATGAGTGTGTAGTGAGGAGTAATGCTCTGTTTGTCTAGAAAGGTCTCCTCTCTCTGGGCTATATGATTGCCACTGTCATACTGTGCTCTGGCTCTTGTTTTGTAGGAAGTAATGTAACACTGTCGTCGAGCTCATTCTTGATCATCAGCTAATGCTTTGGACCGTCTACACAGATCAGTTTCTGGAGGGGCTTGAAAGCGAGCCTCTTTCTCCGTACTGAGTTGACAACACTGCCGTTCTCAGAGGGCATTGTGTTGATGTTAGCCGTCTCTGTGCTCTGACACTCGTAGAAATTGTTTGCGTAGCAAACAATGCTTACATATGGGCATGGAGAACAAACTGTTATGTAACTTGTTACACTATAATATGCCCGTGCAGGTGGGATATGAAAACTGCCCAGTGTAAAGGATACTGCCCTACATCTTTTTTTGTTTTAGTCTGTAATATCTCTTGCACTGAATGCAGCTGTTTAAAAAAAAACATTTGATGCTGATTTAGTATAAATCAGTATGTTGACCTACCTACTCTCTTTAAACATCTTCATGTTTATTACTGCGCTGTTTCGCTTTATTCGTAAATTCAGTACGAATGTTACCACAATGTGTGCACTCTGGCCAGTGGCCACATCGTGTCTGCATTATAGTCAGATCTAGCTCTTCCTTCTTGTTTTTGCAGGTTTATTTGGGGTTGAAATAAAAGACTTAAATGGCACCCCAATACAGTAGATTTTATTTATTTTGTCACATTTTCCCATTTCATCTTATCAAACAAGATGTTTATATACCTATGAATAACCTGACAAGTGTAGCAAAGCAGACCAACAAAATGTGCAACTTTAAATACATGAAAACACCAGAGGACTAGCTCTAAAATAAGTGACCATCCAATTTTTTTTCCTAGGCTACTTTGTTCCTTAAAAGTTCACTGATGTGCAAATCTATACATTATCACCATGTTTTTTAAAAACACTTTGACTTTTTGAGTTAAACATTTGCATAAAGTTCGTATTTTAATACTGATGGCGAATAAGAGTACCAGTTGTTCTCAGGCCTGTCTTGACACTGATGTCCCCCCACCCACCTGCAGTGCCTGAGGATGTCGAGCAAGAGGAACCTGTTTGTGAGGCTGGTGCCCTGCCGCTGCCTCCGTGGGGAGGAGGAGACCGTGACGTCCCTGGACTACTCCCACTGCAGCCTGGAGACGGTGCCCAAGGAGATCTTCAGCTTTGAGAAGACCTTGGAGGAGCTCTACCTGGATGCCAACCAGATTGAGGAACTCCCTAAAGTAAGACACGTGCACACAGATTTAAAGGTTGTGAACAATACAGTGTAATGTATTTGTCATTTATAAATATGTAGTGTTACAGTGGTGTTAATAAATTGGGTAAAGATGAAATGCCAGTACCCCAGGGCCATTGACTCTGGATATCCCATGGTACCTACTGTATTAGTAGTATCCAGCGTACATGAACAGAGTTGAGCGTTTGGAAATCCTGCTCCTAGCTCACTGAGCGGTTTTTGCACTCTGCTCCACCACACCTTTTCCTACCGCTCTGCTTAGACCTGCACATCGCACACATGGAAAACAATGATACTCCAAATTCGCACTAATAACCTTTTGTTTTCGTACTATGTATAAATGTCTTAATTGCTCATTTTATAACTCCTTCTAACCAGTAACTATACCCACCTCATTCCTTTCTGTTTGTTGCACACGCAGTAACGATCATGCTTGCGAGATATATTTTCATATTCCTCAGACTCTTTAGTCATGACCACTACATCACTGCACTCCCTTTCCTGCTCTTGGTACCTTTCATGTGTGTGAGTAATGTTGATTTTGCACCTGTATGTCAGTTTCTTTATTAAAGTATGTATTAAAGCGAACTCCATGATGAAAGATTAACAACGCATTAGTCAGGCAAGTACCCTACACCCATAGGCTCATGCTATGAGCATGTGAAGTGAGCACTACTACACCACATTCCAAATTATTTTTCAATCAAACTCAAGGATCGTTTTGTGTCTCCGGGCTCTTTGGATCACTGAACTCAATCTCAGACACCTGTGATAATTAGTTTGCCAGGTAAGCCCAATTAAAGGAAAACTACTTAAGAAGGATGTTCCACATTATTAAGCAGGCCACAGGTTTCAAGCAATATGGAAAAGCGTTGAATAGTGCAATGCCTTGGACAAGGTATGAAAACATTAGATATTTCACAAAAACTTAAGTGTGATCATTGTACTGTGAAGAGATTTGTGGTTGATTCAGAGCACAGATGGGTTTGGCAAAATGAGGAAGGTTACTGCCAAACAAATTATTCAGATTAAGAGAGCATCTATTAAAATGCCTTTTCAAAGTCGCAAAAAGGTATTTCAAGCTGCTGGTTTCTCTGGAGTCCCGCAAACCTCAAGGTGTAGGATCCTCCAGAGGCTTGCAGTTGTGCATAAACCTACTATTCGGCACCCCTAACTTTTTTACTGATGAGTGCCATGAAACGCTGGTTGGTCCAGATGGATGGATTAGTGGATGGTTGATGGATGGCCACCATGTCCCAATAAGGCTGCGACGTCAGTTAGGAGGTTGCAGAGTCATGGTTTGGGCCGGGATCATAAGGAGAGAGCTGGTCGGCCCCTTCAGGGTCCCTGAAGGTGTGAAAATTACCTCTGCAAAGTATATAGAGTTTCTGACTGACAACTTTCTTCCATGGTACACAAAGAACTGTGCCTTTTGTAGCAAAATCATCTTCATCAATGACAAAGCCATTGTCATGCTGCTTAAAATACCTGTCATTGGCTGTTATGGGCATAAAAGGAGAGAAATTCATGGTGTGAATTTCATCCCCATCTTGACGTCGACCCTGTTGAGAACCTTTGGAGCATCCTCAAGCAAAAGATCTATGAGGGTGGGATGCAGTTTGCATCAAAACAGCAGCTCTATGAGGCTATTCTGACATCTTGCAAAGAAATTCAAGCACTTCAAGTTCAATGGATGCAAGAATTGTGAAGGTGATATCAAATAAAGGGTCCTATGTTAACACGTAACTTGCCTTGTTAAGATGTGTTTGATTGAAAAATAGCTTTTGAGTTCAGTAAATTTGACCTTCTAATTCAGCAAATTCAACAAATGACCATTTTAAGTTCTTAACAACCTATAAATTGTTTTGAAATTGTTTTGACAGTGCATTTTTTGATTATTATAATTTTTTTAAATACTGTTTTCATTGGTATGTTTGTTCAACAAAATTTGACCCTAATGAATGATAACTTGAGAATTATTTGTGGATGGACTGATTTTACTAAATTTGTATAGACTATTTAGGAAAATCAGTCCGTCCATCCATTTTTGTGCGGAAAATCAGTGTAATATGCTATTCACATAATAATTTGGAACGTGGTGTAGAGCGATACTGGAGCGATAATGAGCGAGAGCCATCCGAACCACTAAAATATCGCTCCACGCTCCAGTCATACTGGGTCCGCTCTGCTCCTCGCTTCACTCCGCTCACATACTCTAGTAGGAACGTTAACCTCGTTGTCCTGGGTTCATTTCCAACCTGCATGTCATTTGGGCACCTAATAGTCCCGTGGCATCAAGCCTACAGCAGTTGCATTAGAAATGTATACACCTTGCTTGTGATGTATTCTTAACAGTACCCAGAACCCTTCAGCGAGCCAACTAGCTAGCTCGCCACCTGACAAGAATTTCCAAGAGTTTTTTTTGTTTCACTCGGAATGCCAGTTGTCTAGGAGTAAGAGTAAACGTTATAAAACAGAAGAAACCCTTGAAACACGTCAAACTAGTGTGACCAATGTCCTGCTACCCACAACTTTAAATGCGCATCATGGAATTACTGTAGTGGAGTATTCTGCAGTTTGAACAGAGCCGATCCACAACACATTGGTTTCCATAGAAATAGAATGGATAGAAAGGCCATTGAAGTGCTTGGCGTGGTCATTCGATTAGTACACAACAAAATGGCGATTGTTATTAGCTGTCATGGTGACAACACGCAAATCAGTTTAATGTAGAAGTAGGCCGCTAGAGCTTTCCAATGGAATGGTACACATGAAAATGGCTGCCGCTCTGACCAATCTGCTACATTGATTTGAATTGGAATTGCCTTTCTATCCATTCTATTTCTATGGTGCTTACCCTTCTCCCACACACTCGGTCTATAAATCTCTGTTTCTTACTTAGCATCAGCTGGCTGCTGTGCCCAGCAACTTGATGCTTGGCTGTGAATGAACTTGCAACTTCCGTTACAAACTGGACTCCTGCCTGAGTCGTGTTATGAAGCTAACTCTCACTTTCTCTCGCTCCGCCCCACAGCAACTGTTCAACTGCCAGTTGCTCCACCGGCTGAGCATGCCAGACAATGACCTCACAGTCCTGCCAGCAGCCATCGCCAACCTCATCAACCTCAAGGAGCTGGACATCAGCAAGAACAGTAAGCTCAGTGACCAATGAATGACCACGCTTTTAGTCAGAGTATGACCACGACGAATGACACTTCTCTCAATTGAAGTGTTTGACCACCAGATTGATGTTCTTGTTTCCCTTTTCCCTGTTAATGTTCAAAAGAAATATTCTCACATTTCCCAGTAACTATTAGTATTATTACTCTTATTATTGTCAGTAAAAGTATGCTTTGGCTGAGGAGACAGCCTATTTAAAAATAATATGAAAGTCTGCAGTCAGCAATGTGTTGTTCCAGAATAGGGACAGATTCTTCATCTCTGGCCAAGTTGTGTGTGCCAGGCCAGGGTGGGAAATTGTGGCTGATAGATGCCTACATTTTGTACCAGCCACTTTTACCCCCATTTCAAATATATAAAAGAAAGTGCACTTGCATCTTCTATATTGCTAGCATTCCACGCAGTGTGTGTGACATGGTTATTTAACTTTAATCACGGATAATGACATTATATAATCATATCATATTTGCAAGAAATTCCACATTCCGGTAAGTAAACATGTTTTGTCCTCCATATTGTCTACATTCACTTCATCTAGTCCACTGGTGCTAACCCAGCAGAAGGCCTCCTAATTCTGGGGAGCTAAATAGCTTTTTTCGTCTTTACTGCACTATACCGTACAGTATATATCTGTGATACAGCAAGTCTGGCTGGATTTCTCACTGACTAGCTCTGCAAACCCCAATTGTATAAACACCTCAACAAAAGTGAGTCTTTATTATTGTGTAAGCATCAGAATCTTTGTCGATTGGCATCCAATCATAGGCAAGTATTGGTTCGAGTAATAACCAATCAAAAACATTATACGTTTTGCAATGTACCAGCTTATGTGAAGAAGTACCCACATTTGGCAGGTGGCGGCTGCTAATTCCCCACCCTGTGCCAGGCAAAGAGCTACATGTACACCACAATCATGCCTGCATGAAGTGTTTTCAGTCTCTGGTAGTCAATCTGCAGAGCACTGTTAAGTCTTCATGTTTCCTAATGCAAGAAAATTCCAGGGTAGGTTACAAAGTCAGCTCATTTGAAATGTCAGCGAGGTAAAACCAAACCTTAAGTGTTTACCTCAATAAACTGCAGTGGATCAAACTGTTCTCAAACCGACATGTAACAAACGAATTCAGGACAAAACAGTCAACGGCTGCAAATAAGAGTTATGCCTTTGACTGTCCAGTTTAGTGTGCTGCATTTTAATAGCAGTGCACTAAATGGGGCATAGGGGGTAATTTATGACGGAGCCAGAGCGAACTCTCAATGAAGCTCCCCAGATCCCTCTCACCTGCGTTCTGATAGAAGATCCGCTCAGTGCTGGTTGTCACTGTGAGAGAAAGCACATGCGTTTATAAAAGGACGCACTGTTGATCAAATGGGATCTCACTAAATAAGGCTACTTTGCATGTTCAATGATGTTTTAAACTGCAGAGTAGCACAGCCAAACTTTTACTATTCAGCAAAATGCTGTTGTTTATTTGTTCACTTCATCTAGCTAATGTAAATTAATATTAACTTGGACCCAATCAGTGCATCACCAAACTGTTTTGTACATATGGTCTCGCCCGTACTCCACAGATTGACTTGTACCAGACTAATCCAAGAGAAGAGAAAATCAGGGGAGCTTTTAGTGACTTAAGCCTACATCTGTTTACTTTAATAGAAGCTTATCCTCCTTTACCCAGTACTTAAGGATAAGTGTTGTGAACACAAGACAACGGTGGAAATAAACCTTGAGCCTTACACACAACCCACCACCTTTGGTTCCGCCATAGCTGAGCGGATGTTTTCATGACGACTCCCAGACACACACCCCCCGCTTCACTCCTCTACAGTGTCAGCTTCTCCAACACTCAATCCTCTGGTTGTTTACAGAGCATCGTTGCTGCTCAAATGTTGTAACGCACCACAATGTGCACTAATGTACTTCTTACAGACGCTGGCTGGCTTGTCTTCAAATAGGCTACTTAAGAACCAGTTGAATTCTTAACTGGTTTCATTATGAAAGCTTCAGATGACTGTGCTTTGTTACATGATATCCACAGGTTTTGTATTAGGTGTTCAAATAAATAAAGGCCTTATGACGATGTAACTTTTGAATTTGCTTTATCTTAAAGGTATCCAGGAGTTTCCAGAAAATATCAAGAACTGCAAAGTTTTGGCTATTGTGGAAGCAAGTGTAAATCCTATTTCCAAGTAAGTTTCGTACAGTTTAGAGCCATCCCTATTCATCCGACTGGTCAATTGTTTCATTGTTAAATGCTTGGTTGACCACGGTAATAATTACCTTGTAAATTTCCTTCGAACCGCTGTCTGATTTAAGGCTATATCTGTGTGATTCACAACACTGCTGTGTATGTTATGGAGTGATGACATCTGTTTTGAGGGTTATTTTACTACATTGGAGGAAGAAAAAGGAGTATTACTTGCGCAACAATAACTGCAGTCCAAACACGGCATCCTTTAAAACTTCTGCTTGGCTGATAATGTATTAATAATATTATAATATGGCTCTTCCAGAGTCATTTGTGATATTTCAGTTTTCAGTGTACTTTTACAGCATCAAATCAGCTCACTTTCAGAGTTTCTTTAAACATGGTGTGTCCATTGCATCGGAAAATACATATTAAAACATTAGTAGGCTTACTAGTGATTTTGGGGAGCCCCACAAAGTATACATCATTTTTATTATAACAACGTTTTTTTTTGGAGAAAGAACATATTATGGGATATCTTTATTGTTCTTTACTAATACAACTTCCTGGTCACGATGCCATCCACTGCATAAGGTCGTGGCTGGAGCAGAGAGTATGAAGTTTGTGATTAGCCTGTTTATTTAGGCGGGGCTTTAGTAATTTAAGGCTTTAATTACGAACATGATAATTGTGATGTCCTACCTATAGTTGACGACTTGCCTGGGGAATTGGGCCATTATGAGGTTAATGTGGTATGACTTGATGTTTCTGGTCCAGAGCCTCTAATGATTTGGCTGGTAGTATCTCCATATGGCCTTGTTTCTTCATGACGCTGTGCAAGCCGTTAGTCGTTTTTCTGCTTTTATAATGTTGGTGATGTAATCTGTCTCCTGTCTGACTTTAGGCTCCCAGAGGGGTTCACGCAGCTCCTCAGTCTGACACAGCTCTACCTGAACGACGCCTTCCTTGAGTTCCTTCCAGCCAGCTTTGGCAGGTGAGCCATCAGTCAATCACTTCTATATAGGCCTAGCTATATGTCAGTCTTTTACAGGCGACCATTGCCTCCCTGTGGAAATGCTCACAGTGTGGTTTATGTGGGTGTGCTAATGCTGTTTTAGTGTGCGATTAGATGTCAGTGGAACCTGTTGGTGAATGCAGTGTGAATGGAAGCTTCAGGTCCAATCAACTGCTAGATCAGCGGTTTTACTCCCAGGCTTGACTTTAACTCCATGTTATATTACAGCTGGGTCCTACCACACATCTCACACCTGGTTATGGTCATAAAAAGGCGATAGCTTATAGAGCGCCCTCAAAGAGATTTGTCTGGATTTAGAACGGCTGCCATATTACTGCCTTATTCTTCAATTGTTGATGATGTAACAACAAGAGCATCTCTGAAATTATCCTATGAAATGTCCCTTTATAAGTGTAGGAGGGAAATGAACATGGTTTTATTTCGAACAATTCAAGTCACACACTGGGAACGTTCAGACACAGAAAGCACATTTGCCAGACCCCCAAAACAAGGTAATTTTTTTTCCACTATGATATTTAGACAGTATACTATATATCACTGTGGTTTACGTCATGGGATGAAACCATGCTACCCAATGTAGTTTTCTTTTAAGCTCAGTTTCCCCACCTTATAGCTGAGTCACAGCTGGGTTTCAAACTAGCAGGGGTTAGAAAAACATCTGTAGGCCTCACATCATTCAAGGAGTGATCCAGTCTCAGAAATACCCTTTGTGTTTTTAGACAATAGGATTGAGTTAATCAACACTATCCCAAACCCCTAAAGGTTGGCCAGTAGATTTGACTTGTTATCGAACCCCCAGAAAAACAAATTCCTAAAACCTCTATCAGTCAGGTGAAAGGCTGTCCTCTGAGTGCTTTCAACATGGTTTAACGTTTAGGTGGTGTGTCTGAAACCACAACATTTTGAAGTGTCATTGCTTTATATTCTCTTTTCCATCTCTTCCTTTGTTTCTTTCTAGGTTCCTCCTAGTAGGGAGATTTTCCTAGCCACTGTGCATCAGTTGTTGTTGCTTGCTCTTTAGGGTTTTAGGCCGGGTATCTGTCAAAGCACATTGTGATGACTGCTGTGTTCACAGTGATTCAATATTCTGGAAATATGGAGTATAACACGCATGTGAGGATAACACACATTTCATAATGCATTAAAAACAATATCTTGCACTCCAAATCAGCACATCGATAGAATGTATATTTGTCTAGAAGACATCCATCCGTCTACATTGTCATAATCACACTGCGTTTTCAGATTTATATTCTGTCTTCATCTACTAGCGTTTCCCTCACCATCTCTCTGCTACTGTAGAGCTCTGTCTGTTATATTCCTGCAAAATGTAATTTTCTTTAGGCTTTGGGTATAAATGTAATCTGAGTCTGGGAAACCTACTTACAGACTCACGTTGCCATATATACTTACAAGTTGAACGAAGTTTGTTTTTCACCATGTTAATAACCACGTCATTGTCATTCTCTCTCGTCCTCTCCCTCAGGTTGACTAAACTGCTGATCCTGGAGCTGAGAGAGAACCAGTTAAAGATGTTGCCAAAGTAAGTACTCGATTTCACGTGTTGTTTTGCCCACATCTCAGTCTCTAGACAAACAACTGCGAACATGTTTGTGTGAGAAAGAGAAAAAGGGACAATCGTTCCAATCGTTTCTCTCCCCTGACGTACCTCCCTACACTCTATTGCCTTCCGCGTTTCTTTCTTTCACACTCTTCCTCTGTGGAATTAAATTTAATTGCACCGTGTTATATAAGACTGCCTGACAACTCTACCGCTGCTCGAAATATCCTAGACTTTTCAGTCTGAGTCTCACATTGTTGAAGGTGTTGGTGTTATCAGATAATGGACGATCCATTAGTAATTATTTAATCTCTAACTAATTAGAGTATATACTTTGACGCGTCTATCTCTTATTATGATATTTTTCTGTCTTGCTCTGTGCTGTTTGTCTCATTTCCCCACTACATCTTACACTGTCGAAGCCTGCGTATATGGTACATTTAGGTTCAGTTCGTCAGTTGTTTCCTAGCCAGCTAGTCCTTTGTATCTACAGATAACCTAATAGTGAGATTGATGCCATATAGACACAACGACCCCAGGGATACATGAACACTTTCCAACACAACCACCCGTACTGTACATCCATTCTGCACTAGACACTTCCTAGACAGAGTTTCTCCTCTGGCTCTGTCTAGCTGTGGCTGTTAGCAGCTCTGAAAAAGCCTAGCCTAGCAGTGCATAATTCTATCACCTTCTCACACGTATTTTCAGAACTCTTGTTATTCAACTCCAGGCCTGTGAACAGTACATTTCCATTGCTGACAGACTTCCCATTTTTCGAAAACACGGTTGTGTTGTTATCGACCTGGATGTTTATTTCTACAACAACCCCAGATGTTGCAGTGACACCATGTCATTGTGTATTTTGGTACATGGTGTGGAATATTGTGTGATGGTTTAAGGAGCAGCGAAAGACAAACAGACTCCACTGGGGAGAAGGGCTTTCCTGTCAGACCCAGATCTTAGCTGTATTCAGGAGGGTTAGAGCTGCATCCCACAGGGAGGAAATGAATACCATTTGTGACCCAGAGAGAGGGTCGTCCCCACTGTGACCACTGTCAACTGACCTGTTCAAAACATTCCCCTTAATATTGATATTTAGGTTTTTTGCCCTGGACGTTGCTGTCATGAATTTTTCTCTGTAAGGAGGATGTGGTACGATCCATCCATCCATCAATTGTATCGTGCAATATGACACGTTCTGTAAACATACCACCTGTATCGTGCAATATGACACATTCTCTGAATGTGGCAATTGTATCGTGCAATATGACATGTTTTCTAAACATACCACCTATATCGTGCAATATGACACATTCTCTGAATGTGGCAATTGTATCGTGCAATATGACATGTTTTCTAAACATACCACCTGTATCATGCAATATGACACATTCTCTAAATGTGGCAATTGTATCGTGCAATATGAAATGTTTTCTAAACATACCACCTGTATCGTGCAATATGACACATTCTCTAAATGTGGCAATTGTATCGTGCAATATGACATGTTTTCTAAACATACCACCTGTATCGTGCAATATGACACATTCTCTAAACATACCACCAAGTCTCAAACAGCTTACAGGCAATAGGCAATTAAGGTCAAAGATATGAAAACTGAGGACACTAAAGAGACCTTTGTACTGACTGTGAAAAACACCAAAGGAAAGATGCCCAGGGTCCTTGCTCATCTGTGTGAATGTGCCTAAGGCATGCTGCAAGAAGGCATGAGGACTTCAGATGGGGCCACAGCAATAAATTGCAATAAATTACTGAGACACCTAAGACAGCGTTACAGGGAGACAGAAATGACAGCCGATTGTCCTCGCAGACAACGTGTAACAACACCTGCACAAAATGGTACATTGGAAAATCACACCTGCAGGACAGGTACACGATGGCAACAACAACTTACCCAGCAATGCCACATTCCCTCCATCAGTGCTCAGATTGTCATAATAGCCTTAGAGAGGCTGGACCATAGAAATAGAATAGATAGAAAGGACATTCCAATTCAAATCAATGTAGCAGAATGGTCAGAGCGGCAGCCATTTTTACGTGTACCATTCCATTGCGAAACCGATTTGCGTGTTGTCACTGTGACAACTAACAACAATCGTCATTTTGTTGTGTACTAATCGAATGACCACGCCAAGCAGTTCAATGGCATTTCTATCCATTACATTTCTATGGTCTGGACTGAGGGCTTGTAGGCCTGTTGTAAGGAAGGTCCTCAACAGACATCACTGGCTATAACGTTGCCTATGGGTACAAACCCACCTTCGCTGGATCAGATAGGATTAGCAAAAAGTGCTCTTCACTGTTGAGTCGCAGTTTTGTCGCACCAGGGGTGACGGTCGGACTGGAGTTTATTGTCGAAGGAATGAGCGTTGCACCGAGGCCTGTACTCTTACGCGGGATCGATTTAGAGGTGGAGGGTCTGTCATGGGTGTCATGGGGTGGTGTGTCACAGCATCATTCGACTGAGCTCGTTGTTGTCGCTGGCAATCGCAACCCTGTGCGTTACAGGGCCAGTGGTCACCTCCTCATGTCGTACCATTTCTGCAGGCTCATCCTGACATGACCCTCCAGCATGACAATGCCACCAGCCATCCTGCTCGTTCTCTGTGTGATTTCCTGCAAGACAGTAAAGTCATTGTTCTGCCATGGCCAGCAAAACAGCCCGGATCTCAATCCCTCTAAGCAAATCCGGGACCTGTTGGATCGGTAAGGGCTAGGGCCATTCCCCAAAAAAATGTCTGGGAACTTGCAGGTTCTCACAGCAAGATCTGGCAAATCTGGTGCAGTCCATGAGTAAGAAATTCACTGCAGTACTTAATGCAGCTGGTGGCCACACCAAATAAATGGTAAATGGTAAATGGACTGCATTTATATAGCACATTTTTCTGACCACCAAAGTGCTTTACATTGCCTCACACTCACCCATTCATTCACACATTCATACACCGACGGCGGTGTCAGCCATGCAAGGCGCCAGCCAGCTCGTCGGGAGCAAATGGGGTTAGGTGTCTTGCTCATGGACACCTCGACACTTGGTCAGGAGGACCCGGGGATCGAACCACCAACCTTCCAGTTGATAGACAACCTACTTGACCCACTGAGCCACTGCCGCCCCTATACTGACTGTTACTATTGACCTTTTGTTCAGGGACACATTATTCAATTTCTGTTAGTCACAGGCCTGTGGAAATTGTTCACTGTATGTCTTACTTGTTGAAGCTTGATATGTTCATACAAATATTTACACGTTTAGTGTATGCCTTACTTGTTGAATCTTGATATTTTAATACAAATATTTACAGTTAAGATTGAAAATGACAGCAGTTAAAAGTTAGAGGATTCATTTGTTGTTTATATATACTGATCAGCCATAACACTATGACCACCTGCCTAATATTGTGTAGGTCCCCTTTTTGCCACCGAAATAGGAGCCCCATATGCAACAAACTGAGACACACTGTGTTCTGACACCTATCAGAACCAGCATTCACTTTTTCAGCAATTTGAGCTACAGTAGCTTGTCTGTTGGATCAGACCACATGGGCCAGCCTTCGCTCCTCACATGCGTCAGTGAGCCTTGGCCACCCATGACCCTGTCACCGGTTTACTGCTTTTCCTTCCTTGGACCACTTTAGATAGGTACTGACCGCTGCAGACCGGAAACACCCCACAAGAGCTGCAGCTTTGCAGATGCTCTGACCCTGTCGTCTGGCCATCACAATTTGGCCCTTGTCAAAGTTGTTCAAATCCTTACGCTTGCCCATTTTTTCTGCTTCTAACTAAAGGTCGACCTATTATGATTTTTAGGCCGATACCGATTATGATTAAATTGTTTTAATGATGGGCATAGTAAGATTTGTGTTTTAGAAAACTTTTAATATGAAAACTTATAATCTTTGGGTATTGCCACAAATCCTCTAGTCATGTGCATTTCGATGGGTCAATAATTGTCAACAGTGTTGGCACTGCACAACGGGAGTAGAGGCATGTATATCAGATGTAAATACCAGAAGCACTAGATAAATATCTCTGGTTTTCCCTGATTATATCTTAGCCGGCATATGTTACTCAATAGGAAATATAGTTCAGAAATCACCAACTGGCTTAGATTATTTTGTTGCTGTACACAGAAATGCAAATATATTTTGATATTACAGAGTTTGTGTTTCTACTGATGTGTCTGAAGACTGCTGTAATGGACATTTAAATCATAAAATGTTTGTCAAATAATTACGGTATTCCCAGTTAGAAGTAATATTGTATACCGTTGTATTTTGTTTAGTCTTTAATAAAAGACCACGTATTCCATCATAACGGAGTATCTCTCAGATATCCCAGGTGCCCCGGGTGTCTCCCGCATTGTACCCGGGGCTCCCTGACACCGACGAATTATAAACAATGGACATTGATTTTGTTGCTCAAGGAAAACATTTATCTCTTAAATACACAAATATTCTCTTGCGCAAGGCTTCAGAATTAAATGTTCTTCTCTCTTTTCGCCACAGTCGAAATAAAATAAAAATGAAATAAAAAGTTTTTTGTTTGCTGCTAAAAAAATATGCCTTCTGTGTATAGTTTTGAATATGCAAAGTATGGTTTGACAAGTTAGATGTGCTCAATAATTGTGCGTTGACGATTGGACATATTAATTAAACCAGCACTAGTTAGGTGCTTGTACCCAATCAATTTGTCAACCTCTACTTCTAACACATCAACTTTGAGGACAAAATTGAGTAGGAAAAATACTTACCTCCCACTTTGTCATCTACAATTTCCCCTTTAAGCCTTGTCACTTCGGCAACTCCTTGCAAGTGCGGGATGGTAGAAGAACGATCACATGCTTCCTCCAAGCCTTTGTCACCAAGCCATCAGATTCTTATCATACTGCTCATAAAACACCAAATGTTATATTATTAAAAAATATTATTGAAAAAATTGCACAGATATTCATCTAAATTAATATAAATGTAAATAAAATGTAATGTCAATAAATTAGAAAACATGTCACTATCCAAAAGTGATAAACCCTTGTTTGTCCTAATAATTTGATGATAACTGAGCTGAGAACAATTTTTTAATGCTCTATAGCCCTCATCACCTAATCTAGACCTCGAAACCAGTTCCAGTTTTCTAAAACACCAAAAACAATGTCATTGAAGAAGAACAATCTCAATCTAAAAAAAATATTGAAACCCACTAATCTGGGAATTAAGTATTACAGAAAACAGTACCAACTCTCTGGACCACATCTGCCTTGCGACGATGGTTCGAGCCCCGGGTCTGCTGTTGTCTGTGCCCCTTCTCTCTGTCTCCCCCTACAGGCCTGACCCCCTAGCATCTGCTCCCTACTGTTTTGTGATTTAGAAACATTATGATTAAAAAATACCCTGCCAAAGTGCGATAGATGTTGAAATTATCTCTGATATAACAGCTATCCTCTTGGGTAATGTATCACACATCCAAATAATATCACAAATGACAGTGCGACCCAAGGCTCTGCGTAGGTTTTGTTCCCAGTAGTGGGGGAGTACACAGAGTGTGCCAGGCCCTAATGCATTATGCTTCTGGCCTTGTGCTTCCTCTGGCTTGTAAGCTCTCCCATCTGCTGTTCACTTAAATGTCTGTTTGTCTGTCTGCCTCTCCTTCTGTCTGCCCGTCTCTTTGTTTCTTTTTTAGTTTCATGGAGAATGACTAAATGGTTAGTAGAAAATGTTTCTGAGTGAGGGACGGCCAGGGAAATCTGATTGGCAACTGCGGTGCTGTCCTTGAGATGATGCTTGTTTACGTGGATCAACAGACCGTACCTTGACAGACTGGCCCTTTTTATATGTTCTCCGAATGTACATCTACAAATGATATTGGCAAATCTGTCATTAATGCATATGAACTTCTGCTGATCTATTTCTGCCAATATCTTCATAATGAAACAAAATCAATAACAAGCCTGATACAGTTATTTGACCCAACGTCTTTGGTCTGTCATTACATTCTTCGTGTCCGCCCGGGGGTAATATAACTGAGTATCTGTGTGAAATGTTGCTCGGCTTGTCCTGTCTGAGCTGGAGCCAGCTTTAACAGGGCTATTGGGTGATATTACACATTAAGCATTATTTCAAGAAACGCAAACACTACAGGGAGACTAGGTGAAAGAGTGTGCATAAATGAATAATGTTCTCTCTGTTCGTGCGGCCCTGCGTTCATTCATACATGTCATAGATGATTTCTCTATATCTAGTATTTATTTTTTTGCCAAACGTCAGTAAATGATGTGTCTTACGGTTGACAACAGCATTTGCAGAATTACGTTAATTATCACACACACACTTCTAAAAACCCCATTAATACGAGTTCATAGTTGTATTCTGGTCAGTCGTACACATTTTTCAGCGCCTGCTATATCTCAGCTGTACATCGGCAGTCCCTGAATCTTGGTTCAACCCCTGATTGTTCCGATACAAAATATTTATTTGGAAATGTGTGTACTCATTCAAGACACCACTGTAGTTTATTTCCAATGTAATTGATTTAAATGTGTAGTAATTAGGCTGCACTGCCTGTGTTCATCTGAAGTCTCTAGCAAGTTCCACAGCTCATATTGAGTCAAGTCAAAAGTCCTTAAGTTTTGCGTTCCAGTCCTCAAGTCAATAGGTAAATGTTTTTTGCCAAATTCAATGCAAATGTTTTTTTTTTTCTCCTACTTGATTATAATGATTGTCACTAGTTTCACATTTTATAATTGTGTGTGATGAGCAGCTATAGTTAATTCACCTGGAACAATAAAAATAGATTTAATTAGGAGTGGATAGCAAAGATTAGGCCTAATCATTCATAGAACAAAACGCTTAAGAACATACTCCTAACCTATTGTGGCATATTTTATGCCCATAAAGAAACATCATTTTAAAAAGAGTTTTGCAAAGAGTAGTTTCATATTTTAATTTGTTACTTTTGTTACTTGTGTATGACATTTATTTTCTCTCATACTTCTACTGTCTGCTTAGACACCAATAAACAGAGCGTGTGTTATCTTTAGTGGGAGACTTTATTTTGCTTAACATTCTGTCGTTTCACCGTATGAATGTCCTCTTTGGCTGTATTTCAGGACCTGTTGTATTTCACAAGGCACTTCCCGTCCTTGTGTGCTTACTGGAGTTTATACTGTCCTACCTGTTCTGCAGATTCATTGTGATAATTTACCTCATTTAGCAAAAGATTAGGCTTTCTAGCTATGTTGTGCTCCAGGAGGATGCTGTAGGATGCGGATGTCACGGTTACTCTCTCATCGAGGAACTTTAATAGACCAGGAGAGAGGCTTGCACACGGCCAAGCACACAATTCTCTATAACATACGTTTACATTACTTTTATTTACCTTCTTAAATAAATTTGTCTTTATACATTTGAGCCCAAGTCATGTATGTTTTTCTTGCTCTATGTGGGGTTTCAGATGGCTTGTGGTTAGGGAATCAGACTTGTTGCCAGTTCGATTCCTGACTGTGCCAAAAGTTGTTGTGTCCTTGAACAAGGCACATAAAGTTGTTCCAGGGGGATAACTCTGTACTCGCTCTGGATGAGAGCATCTGCTGAATTACTAAAATGTAAACGTCTTTTTCACTCTTCCTTTATAGAAGCATGCACAAGCTGTCCCAACTGGAGAGATTGGATTTAGGGAGTAATGAGTTCACTGAAGTGGTGAGTGGCTGTCTATTGTCTAATTCAAAGTATTATGTCTGTCTATTGTCTAATTCAAAGTATTATGTCTGTCTATTGTCTAATTCAAAGTATTATGTCTGTCTATTGTCTAATTCAAAGTATTATGTCTGTCTATTGTCTAATTCAAAGTATTATGTCTGTCTATTGTCTAATTCAAAGTATTATGTCTGTCTTCAATCTGAGGAGGGAGATTGGCCAGTTCATGGCAAAATACAATGCTGTGAAAAAGAGACGTTTTAGTCTACAACAATGTTGTGAAAACAATTTAATTTAAATAATATGTAAATACAATTGTGGATGAGATTACAATGAGAAAGTGTCTCGCTGACAAATTCTGTAGATGTGCAACGGCATGTCCTGTCAAAAGGACAGCATTTTCATGAACTGAATGTTGATCTCAATGGAACACTGTAGTCACATGATTCAGTTCAATCCTAGGAAAGTTGAAAATGAAGACTGAATTGTATTGTGTTTTGGCTGGTATCAAGAAACAGCTGATGCAAGCTATCAAACCTATAACAGCTTACAATATTTTATAATGAATGTTTGATATTTAACACAGGAAATGCATCTGAGCCAAATGTTCCAGTAATTATGATTTGCATGAAATGGGAAGTGGAACTCTAAAACTGCTGTAATTCCTCGTTTGTGAAACATTACGTGTTTAAGCAGCCAGAAATAAAAGATTACTGTCTGTAATCATTTCTCATGTTCATCTTTAAATCGTATTTTCAAATGAGTTGATTGTACAGCAAGAATAGCAATTTTGAATTTAGTTTTTCAATACTTATGGAGGCACTGTATGAAAAAGGGGCCAAAACCAGTCTGTGTGGCATGGGGGAATTGAGTCAAAAAGAGCTTTCTTAATCCAATGATTCCCAACCCTCCATGTTTTTGATATTATATTAGATGTGTCATTACTTTGCCTTTCTGATGCTTTGTGTGGGTCTCTCTCCATCTTTGTGTGGGTCTCTCTCCATCTTTGTGTGGGTCTCTCTCCATCTTTGTGTGGGTCTCTCTCCATCTTTGTGTGGGTCTCTCTCCATCTTTGTGTGGGTCTCTCTCCATCTTTGTGTGGGTCTCTCTCCATCTTTCCAGCCTGAGGTGTTGGAGCAGCTTACTGGAATCAAAGAGCTGTGGCTGGATGGAAACAGGCTAACCTTCCTACCAGGGGTAAGACCATCTTCCTGTTAGTGTTCCTGTATGGTACCCTTACTCACTGACTGTCCTCTCCTAGCTACTGTTAGCTTCATACATATCCTGGTAACGAGGTATAGGTCTTCAAGCAGAATTGCC
Organism: Umbra pygmaea; assembly: GCA_016801145.1. Classification (NCBI taxonomy): domain Eukaryota; kingdom Metazoa; phylum Chordata; class Actinopteri; order Esociformes; family Umbridae; genus Umbra; species Umbra pygmaea. The sequence continues at coordinate 17,445 of JACXGM010003944.1, read as the reverse complement.
AGGACTCCTTTTCTAACAAGTGGCCTACAAGGCACCAATATACATGGACACGGCAACATGCAGCACAAAGTAAATGAGAGGGGAATTTTAGACACAGAACATTCTGGTGTAGGACTAATGTAATACATGAAATTGCAGAGCTAGTCTATGTGCTTTCTGCGTTAATGTTGTATTATTTGCTATTCATTGCCATTTTACCATTTACAAATGTGTTGTCTAATACTTCTAAACATTAACTTGTATAATGTAGTTGTAATAATAATAACAACGAGGCACCGGTTCTTTCATTCCTTTGGTTCTGTCCAGATGCTCGGTGCTCTAAAGCAGCTTTCCTACCTGGACGTCTCCAAGAACAATTTGGAGATGGTGGACGAGAGGATCTCAGGCTGCGAGAGCTTACAGGACCTGTTGCTTTCCAACAACGCGCTCACGCAGCTGCCTGGATCCATAGGTAACACACACACACATACACACACACAATGAACTTATGCCCTGGGTGTTGCGCTCTGCACATTTGACCGTAGAGCAAGTTACATTCAGAGTTGGTCTTATGGGAGGGACCATGACAGGGACCTTTTTTATTTGAATTTAGCGAATAAATAGAGTAGGATATAAACAGTGGTGGAGAAAGTTAAATGGGAGATTTGTTGTTCTGGTGGTATTCATAAAGGTTACAGCCGGCCACATTTGAAAGAAAAACAACTCCACTATCCCTTCCTCGAGGTGTCTGGCAATGAGATTACACACAAGAAGTATTTGGATAATGACCTTTTAACTATTGGTTTGGCTCAGTATTCTGTAAAGTTCTTATGAATCTGTAAAATACAGATAAGATTATTTTTCTGAGCACTTCCAGAAACCCCGATTAAACAAGGATTCTGGATAATCCTATATTAATGAACTCAAAGTCAAATTTGGGAAACAAATTCTTTCAGGTCTTAATTACTAGTTCTGGAGTGATTAGAGTCAAAGATAGGATTCTGTCAGAATAGCCTGGGTCTGAAGTTACTTTGTGGTTAGCAATGGATGCATGCTTGATGAGTCATTGCTTGCTAGTAATATGGGACAACATTTTTGTCCATTATTGAAAGGAAAGTGGGAAAAGCAGAGTGATCTTTTCGGGCTGCACGATTATGGCCAATATGGTCAATATTGAGATTTTAACAAAAACAAATATTTTATTGTCACAGGCTATTTATAACTGCTTTCACATCCATATTGTGCTACATTCCTGGTAATGTACAAATATGTGCATCAAAATAAAATGTTCCTGTTACCAAAATTCAGTGCATCTCCTTATAGAATAAATAGACATTGAAGAACGTATGTATATTTTGTTGTTTTTATGTGTAAAAGCATGTTGAATAAGGTTTTTTATTGCTTATTGTCAAGCCCCCAGGGCTCCTGGACCAGTGTGCAATGTTTGGAGGCCATACAAACAAGTCAACATCAAAATGCTGCACCCATTTCTCAATATATTTCTATACATTTTTGAAATCCCTGCAATTTTTCACTTCCAAACAGTGTTGGTGTTGTGCAGGATGATGTCCGACAACATTGCAGAGTTGTTATTTTGTCATTTTTGCTTCCCACTTCAGTCTGTAATGTGTTTAGTAAAAACGAGCCTCTAAATAACATGACTGACATTGAGGCGTCATAGCTCTGTTTGTTTTTATCCACAGGGATGATCCACCACTCATTTTTTTGTCTGATGTTCCTCTTTCCAACGGTACCAAGATTGAGTTGTTAGCATGCGCTAGAGTGTCGGGGGTCTTTAAAGGGTTAAATATCGCTCAATCAAGCAAATTCGATCGTGGGAAGCCAAAATCGTGATCATGATTAAAATTTGATTAATTGTGCAGCCCTATGATCTTTTCCCCAAGGGCCAAATACAAAGTTATGCTGCAGCGGGCCAGACTGGTCACTGGACAACCTCAGGACAACAAATACTGTTTTACCACTTTAATACACTTTCTGTTATTTGACTAAACACATATGGTTCAGCTAAAATGTAGTAAATATGCTGTTATTTCAAGGCAACTGATGTGTATTTACAGGGACCTAAGTTCATGGCAACTTTCTTGGCCAGACGTGATGGATTCAGCTCTGAGTGTGATCAGGGCATTCTCTACGCCATCAAATATGATAAAGCAATGCACGCAGCTAGATGCTCTCCACACTGTATTGATCCTCAATCAATTGTGATAAAGCAGTTTGAGTATTGACAAGGGTATGAATTAATCTGCTGCATTACGGTAATGGATACTCCTCTTTGGTGATGCAGCGGAGGTTCTGATTCAGAAGCGGTGTGCTGTAGCCATAGAAAATGAATGGATAGAAAGGCCACGTAGAATGGTACACGTACAAATGGCTGCCAATCTGACCATTCTGCTACATTGATTTGAGTTGGAATGGCATTTCTAATCATTTAATTTCTATGGCTGTAGCCTAATGTGTCCTTGCCTCTTCTCCCTTCCTTCTTCAAATTCTTCCTTGCTCTCTCACGCCCTCAACTCCTAACAGGCTCCCTCAAAAAACTGACTGCCCTGAAAGTAGACGAGAACCAGCTGATGTATCTGCCAGACTCAGTAGGAGGGTGAGTGTTGATTCACACAGAGCCTTCCTGATTGGTTGGCTTTGATCTTCATTCTATCATATCAGTGATCACCTCAGTAACTTTGGACAAGTTGGTGTGATTAATTTATTCCTTGTATTATTACCCTGGTTGTACACACACTAGATAAACTATTAATGGTTGTCAGTGAGGCGACCGGATGATGTGAATTCTGTCTGCTTCATTGTGGAATACGTCAATTGTAATCCTGATTCCAGGAATCTCTAAATACATTAAAGCTCTATTTTTATTCTGCTTGCCTAAAACTCATGGTTTAAATCAGCTTGCCTAAAACTCATAGTTTAATTCTGCTTGCCTAAAACTCATCGGCGGGCCGTTGGAGGCTGACTGATGTTGCCGGGTGACACAGAGGTCAATACAGTTGGAGAGTTTACACTTTGCCTTTTACCTCTCACTATACACTTTATGATTAGCTACATGGGGATTACATTTAATCCACCAACCCTTGCTATTATATAGTCAACCAGCATTTCATCATCATAAAAATGCAATTTGGTTTACCTACGTTTTAGGTTTGACACATTTCACATTTTTCAAAAATGTCAATTTTTTTGTTTGTTTTCCAACACTACCAATTACACCATGTGTTCGCTTGTATTTCCTGGTCCGGGATTAGGAAAAGCTTCTGGGTGGGATTATGAATAAGTGATTGAACGGGAACTTTTGGTTTAATACTCGATTTGAGGATTGTTAAGCACACTGATTAAGTGCTTCTAATCTTGTATTTCATTCCATTTGCTTTACATATAGGTCTGTGTGGTAATCAGGCGGCGACTTGTTTGTCTCTGGTCTTGACTTTTTCTCGGGGTGGGGGGGGCAAAACTGGGGATCAAAGTGTCCAGGCACCTGCTGTTGATTTCTGAGAAGCACAATCAAAATCCTCTCATTGCTGTAAACAATATAAAGTATTAGAACGTTGGTTCCACTCTAAATGCAATTTTTGTCCTGCTGCTTTGGTGATTGGCTAGCAAGTTTGCCTCACTTTACCTTTAAGGTTATCATTTAAACCGGCAGCCTTTTCTCCTAGTTTCTCTATTTTTTATGGAAAAGTATTGTCTATAATTCTTGGAAATGTGCTTTCTGTCTGTCAGTTTCCAACAACCCCCCCCCCAAGACTTGAGTGTGTGTACGTGCACACGTTGCTCACACGCAGTGAGAGTCGCCGGGTCAACTGCAGTGGATTACTTACTTTGTCAGTTTCTTAGTTTTGGGGGATCTTCTTCTCTACTATTTATTTGATAAAATGGATAAGATATTACCGTACACATTTTCTGTCTTTGTGAAATCAGTTAAACCGATCTTTGCTATACATTTCAGTGAATATAGGGCATGAATATAGGGCTTGACTCGTATCCCAGAGGTTAGTTTTGTTCAGATTTTTTTGTTCTCCAACTTAAAGGACAGTGGTTTTCATAGAGCCTGTCCTTATGTTTTTACACTAAGAGATCGAAAGCTCTGCCTTTACTACATCTTTCTTTCATGTGCATGTAAATAATCTGTTTACATCAACGCTGGAAGTATGCTAGCTTGTGTGTTCCTGAGACAAACTCCTAACAGGATGACAACCAGATGTGGAAGCATCTTGACTATAGAGCAAACTTAATATAATCCAATGGCTCTTCAAGTCACACAATGATCTTTCAATGTTGACTTCATAAAAGGTGATGTGTGTGTATATAGTTATTGGTCTGGACTGAAGTCAGAAGTTACACTGTATGTTGGTCAGTGGTAGGACTTTAATAACCAGCCAAAAGCCTGCTGTTGATCCCCCTGTGGATTCCGTTCGCCCTTCACAGACTGGTGGTCCTGGATGAGCTGGACTGCAGTTTTAACGAGATCGAGGCTCTTCCCTCCTCCATTGGACAGTGTGTCAGCATACGCACCTTTGCCGCCGACCACAACTTCCTTGCACAACTGCCCCCAGAGGTGAGCATCGTACCGGGCCTTGCGTCTCTACATGTCAGTATTATCGCGCGCTCGCCGCGCTGTTCTAGCGTGTATATGCATATTAACAGACGTGTTCGTGTGTCTCCCATCACCCAGATGGGGTGCTGGAAGAATGCCACAGTGCTGTTCCTGCACTCTAACAAGCTGGAGTCTCTGCCCGACGAGATGGGGGACATGACCAAGTTGAAGGTCATCAACCTCAGCGACAACAAGTAAGTCTGGCACCCTATCTGTCCTTGAGCTTGAGTGTCCTGGCAGCCCAGTGACAGTTGCATATTTATCTCTGCTTTGCCACATCTGAATGGCATCACAGACACCATGGGGAACTATTTCCTGTGTGCTCTCTCTTAATTTTTAAATGGAGGCTACACACACGCGCGCCGGCTGTGTTTTACTGATAGCTGAAACCTGACACAGCGTTCGATGAGCCAAATCTGTAACCTTTTGAACTCAACGTCACAATGCAATATGGCGACTTTATCAAATTTTTATTACTGTTTCTGTTTATTTCTGATGGTTACATTGGAGCACTCACATTCTTTTTAAACAGTAGTTAAAATGGAAGTGGTCTGACAGCTGCTTTCTTTGTTGAGCAAAGCCATGGTACTGTTGCCACATGGTACCTTGTAAAACATGTCCATCCAACAATATGCCTATAAGGTGTTGAAAACACACTCCAGCCTTGCAACAAGAAAGAGTCTGAAGAAAAGAGTTTGAATGCATTTCCCCATTTCTCTCTCATACACACCAATTAACAATTACTGTATTATAAACACAACTAATTAGGATTTGATACAGGGAGTTAAAGTCTACGTTTGGACAAGGACTTTGTCACGATCATCATGTGTGTCACATCTCAGACGGCACTACTCTTCTGGTACCACATAACCATCTGCAATTCAACAAAATGGATGATATTGACCAACAAACATTAATGTTGCTGTGGTCTGGCGCATAAACACATATAAATCAGTGACTATTACTTTTTGTGCACTGTCCTGACTTTAAAGGACTTGTTTGAATTATAATTTTTTCTCCACTTTGAGACACACAATTTTGTCACATCTGGTTACCTGATTGTTCAGTATCTAATTTCCTGTACTCGTAGACTGAGTCATTGTTTCACCTTTTTTAAATAGTAATAAATACAAATCCACGAAATTTGTTGAATGAGACAAGAGCATGTCAAAATGTTACATCAGTCTGTGATTCTTCATCAATACGTTCGCAACAATCATTGAACGAAAATTGATTGAGGACGATTTTGACTACAAAACTCACATAGCAACAAGATTCAAGATTATTCGAGATTCAAGATTAACTTTATTGTTAATCTTGAATAATCTTGAAATAATAATTTATCCAGTCTTTCAAAAGGCTATGACTGGATACATTTTACCAGGGTCACTTGTTTTAAAGACAGACTTATGTGACTGTCCTGCTGTCTCCAGTCTTAAAGTGGTGCAATGTAGGAAATATGGTATGAAAGGACATTAATATCCTCTTCTGGTTGTAATTTCCAGTAATTCTGTAAATGGTTGTAATCTGCAGGTTGAAGAACCTGCCCTACAGTTTCACCAAGCTTAACCAGATGACAGCTATGTGGCTGTCTGAGAATCAGGTGGGTGGACATTTTCTTGGATTTTCACTTCCTCTATTGGGCTTTCAGTGCTTCGTGATAAATTCCATTCATTTTATTTAAACTTTTGTACGTTGCGTGGAGTAAATAAGGTCTCCCCCCCCCACGAAAAACAGACATAACGTGGCCCTGAGCTTCTCTCAAACGTTTTGGTGGAAGTGGCTACTTGTAACAACACATTTCCTGCCCTGTCTGTCAAAATAAATGGCATATTTGGTCTCTTCTGATATTTATAACTAGTCAGTGCTGAAACAGGGGCACTGGTTGTTTTATCGGTATTGACACACTAGGGATCATTGTGGAAAGCGTCTTGTTGTGGTGATCATTGAACCCTGCGTCTCTAAGATCGGAATGAATAATACACCAGGCCCTGTTGTTTCCCACTGTGTTCTGATTGTATGTGTGTGGCTATAATGTGAACCAGGTCTTCTGCCAGCATGGTTCCTTGTTGATTACCTACTGTGGTTTTGTGAGCCCAACCAACACACTCAAAGTTTAATAATCAACCTGGACATCTCTTGTTAAGGGCAGCCACTGTATGTTGAAGGAGAATGCCTAATAAATGTTTGTTATTCATGCCCAGACCTGAAGGAACATTCTCCCGCAACCGTACGCTTTTAAGCGAACATATCAATGCCAAGTCATTCCTTGTTATTTGCAAAGAGACTGGCTTTTTCAGCAATCTCTATGTTTAATATTTCCATTACAACGTGTGGAAATTCGATTGAATTAGAATAATAAACAAAGTGCGGGTCCGCCTGGCGCAGCGGGCTAAGTTGCTGCATTGCTAGACAGTCTACGTCATGATAGTCAGTGGTTCGAGCCTGACTGCCTTCTCACACTTTGCCCGGACCCCCAGCACGAGGTAGCGCAAATTGGCATAGCGCTACGTGGGATTTGGGATAGATAAATTGCATTACCTACCTTGCCATGCCCCTTTCCATTGACTCCTTGTGAGCAGATCGGGCACCTGTAAATTCAGTGGTGAAAATATATTTGGTGAATGTAATCATCCAGTGAGTGAGCTGACTATAATTATAAACAAAGTAAAATATTCAAATATTTGGTAGTTAGGTAAGTTGTATTGTAATGCTTGTAAAGCTAAGAGAGTTTGGTTTTACAGTATGTATTTCGACGTGGGTTTGTTTCGTCTGCACATACAACAAATGGTTGCTTAGCAACCTTTTACCACTGTTCTGTGAAGAGAGAAACATCCAAGTATTTGCATAGCCATTGTGTTTAGAGGATATCTGTATATTTGAAAACCAATTTAAATGTCCACCAATGAATATGTATTTGCAATGGTAGGGTTTGATGAATAAATCTGTGTGTAAGGACTACTAAAAAGTGTTCTAGATGAGAGTGATTGACCTGCATGTTCAAACGTAATGACTGGATATTGGTCTCATGCCAACTCTCCATCTTGTCCCGCTGTCCCTTCTGTCCAGTCGAAGCCTCTCATCCCTTTGCAGAAGGAAGAGGATCCAGAGTCGCACAAAACCGTGCTCACCAACTACATGTTCCCTCAGCAGACCCGGACAGAGGACTGTGAGTACACGTATAGTTTGGGCGTTTAGAGGATGCTCTTATCCAGACATGCATGTAAAAAAGCTTTTTGGAACAACCACTTCATCAATTTGATCGTACGTTTTACCTCTGTGAATCAGCTGTCTGTAAACTTAGTTCTAGGAGCAGGAAGCAAAGAGCCAATGAGCATTTATGAAAGTGTTTTAGTTACACATCACATATTTATGACTTTTTCCACTAGGTTGAGCATGCAGTTTTTGAACAGTTCAGCCAGTTTCCGTGCAAAATGCAAGCAAAATCGAGGGCAAAAACAAATAATTTGTACCCAGGTCTATTAGAATCTCTTACCCAGCCTTGTAACAGAGTAACTGACTCTTCAAAGTCCTATTTTCTCAGAAGTATTTCTGGGGCTAGATATCTTTTAACTAATAGACCTTTGATTTTATCAACATAATGAGGTAGCCTACAACTCTGTGTACTGAACGGGAGAAATACAACACTTGCAGCTATTTTTGCGTATAAATATGTTTTGTAAGACAATTAAAAACTTTGGCTACAAGTACCAATCTCTTCTGTCTGTTATCTGTTTTTAAGGAGGTTGCAGAAGCTGTGCAGTGTGCCCAGTGAATTATGTCACAACACTCTGCTTTTTAACCACATTAATGCATGTGGGAGGATATAATATTCATAATCATGCTGCTTGTGGTAGACCTAATATATATAATATATATAGCTGGCCTAAATTGGGCTTCGTTTTGCAATACCTACGTAATACATGCGTTACTCATTACCTCAGAAAAGTTAGTTGTTCAATGTGTCAAAGTGGGTCAGGCCATAGACATCTGCTTGCTGCCATAGGGTCTGATAAAGACAGAGTGTTAGCTGCTGAAGCGACGGTCAATGTACTGTGTTCCACAGCTAAAGTGTGTTTTCCTTCTCAACCTGAATGTGTGTTGAGGGGGGCCACAGGTGTTTGTAGCCTCTGGAAGTGAAATAGTCCCTCTGTTATCAGCTACTTTTAATTTCAATGTGTTTTGTTACACCCACCAGATCTACTCGGCCCCTTAATTGAAATGTCTGCGCTTTGAACATTTTGGGCCCGTAACAAGCTCTCATTGTTTGGCGGAAACAGAGGCAAATCTCTCAAATTGAAATGAAACTGACTCCTGGAGGGGTCGGAGATTAATAAGTCTTAACCTGTTACCTAGCAACAACTTTTGTACAACTCTGAAGTATAATTTTAGCAATGAACGCGGCAAAGGCTTAGAGACAACTGGTCTGGAAACCTAATAAACATAATTGACTTTTTTAGCTCTCTAGAGTTGTTTCTCACACAAGCCTGTTTGTTAGATTATATAACCAATTTCTATTTACAGCCACCACTTGAAGAGCTGGGTTTAGTTACGATCCATTTGTGATTTACCTCTAGATGTCATATATTCAGTGTCACGCTGCGTAACGGATTGCACGCTAGACCAACCGGTTTCCTTGTGTCTCCTCAGATATCCCCACCTCTGACAGCGAGAGCTTTAACCCCTCCCTGTGGGAGGAGCAAAGAAAGCAGCGCGCCCAGGTGGCTTTTGAGTGTGACGAGGACAAGGATGAGCGGGAGACGCCACCGCGGGTCTGTATACCCTTACTCTGAGACATGTTGGCCATCACACACATCAAACATGTGGAATGCTTACATGTACAGGCCACTATTTACTTTCACTACATTTGTTTTTGTATAGACCGTTTCTTTTGCCTATTTTTACTTAATTGATTGTTTGGAGCCATGGCCCAAACGCAACTAACTTTCTGTGGGCGTGACAAACAAACAAACTGAGTCAAACATTAAAACAAACTTGTGTAGTCACAGACAATAACACACTTGTGTACACACAATCAAACCCAAACGGACACATAATTAGGTAGATACATACACAACCAAGACATGTAGGCTCTCTTTCCTCCCTGTGCATTAGATTGTATCTACTAATTAACAGTTGACCAGCTCAGGAGACCCTGGAATGCATGCTAATGAAAGTATATTAGAATTGATGTTCAGTTGGCATGCTTCCAGAACCAGGCTAATGCATATTACACAAGATCTCATTACGAAGTCTTCAAGACTGCTAAGCACTGTGGACACGGGTAACAAATGGGCATAGTTTTTTTTTTCTTTAGAATGAATAATCCAGTCAACTTGTTTAAATGAAGGCTTTATTTATTATAAGCTTACGGGTGGATAGTATGGACAGTAAAAACATTGTTGGTCAAAAGACATGCCATGCTACAGCTTTGCCTATACCATATGTGCTGCAGTGCAAAAGATAATTGATTTTGTCATAGAAATCTCTACGGTGTCACAAAATGTTGTCTAGAGCACCATAATCACAAAGGCATACTATCATTCTGCCGATGAAAACGGACTGAACCCATTCGAAACCACAAAGAAAATATAAATATATAATTCCAAAAAATGTGGCTTCCACAATCATTTGGACATGGATCTGATTCAAAACGTTGGACCGTGAGCAGAAAACAACTCTGCAATCTACCGGCATGTTGTGCGCTAATACTAGTATCCTCTTCTGTCACCTACAGACAAAATGTGTGTTACTCTTAGGAAAGTTAGAATAGGATGTGTGTCCTGCAAGTTGCTGCCTGTTCCTGAATTTCGTCTTGACGCCCATTGCATGGTGTACTGTGTCAGTGTGTTGGAAGATGCCTGAAGCTTATAGTGGTGAGGTTCTGAATAATTTCTTTCTCACCAGTGCAGGCTCGCATGCCTCCCACTGGCACAGTGTTGTCCGTCTGACTGCAATGTGTCTGCGGCACACAGGGACGGAAGGCCTGTCAGGAACAAGCAAGGCGCCTCTCAAGCTGTCAGTCTCCCACCCGACCCCCCCGGCCCTGTAGTTGAGGGTCTCTGTATTCTGATGTTACTGTGCATCTCCCTCATGTTTGCGTATACGTGTCTCTTCAGGAGGGCAACTTAAAGCGCTACCCCACTCCGTACCCTGACGAGCTGAAGAACATGGTGAAGACGGCGCAGTCGGTCGCTCACAGGCTGAAGGAGGACGAGTCGGGCGACGAGTCGGGGAAGGATGCCAGGCATAGTGAGCGGATCCATGTGGGAGTGCAGGACGTGGGAGTTAAGGTTGGCCTCCGTCTGAGCATGTTGTCTGTAAACACCAGCAGACAGGCAAACTGCACACATACAAACACAGACGCTCACTGCTTTATCTGTCCAGAAACAAAAACTCGTAGATGGTGTGTTGTACTGGGCGATTGCGGAAGATTACAGTTACTTTAACATTATGGGAAAAAAATAATTAGTTCAAAAACATCTCAATGAGCATATTTTACATTTGTTCTTCATAAATCTTTTACAGTTCAAGTGCAAGCATTTACTTACCACTTGGGGATCCGTGTGGCGTAGGGGTCTAAGTCACTGCATTGCAGGACAATCTACATCATGATCAGGGTTCAAAATTATCTTCTTCATCCACCAGCCAAATGGCTAGTGGATGTTCATATTTTACCAGCCACTAAATAGATTACTATAGTTTTTTTTGGCTGATGAGTGAAGAAAATCTACCAGCCACCTGCATATTTTACCAGCATTTGGCTGGTAAATGGTGCAAATTTTGAACCCTGATCATGATAGTCAGTGGTCCGAACCTGACTATGGCTTCTCCAACATTTTACACGGACCTCCAGCACCAGGCTGCGCATATTGCCATAGCACTGCCTGGGATTTGGGATAGATTAGTCAAAATATCTACTTTGCCAGGTCACTCTCCAGAAACTCCTTGTGTGTGGATCGGGTGCCTGTAAACTCAGTCATGGAAGTATAGTTAGTGAATGTAATCATCCCGTGCGTGAGCTGACTAAAAGCGTGTTGGATGAACAGTTTGAAAACATTCGGCGGGCTGAGTGACATGTGGTTGGATGAACCATGTGATCGCCCCTCACCATCCCGCATCTGTCCAAGGAGTTGCGGAGCTGCCAGTCAGTGGGAATTGAGGGGGGGGGGGATAAAAATACAAAGTATGTATTTGCTACTTGTGCTGGATTTGGTGTAGCGGTCGAAGCGCCCGACTTTGGCGGGCATATGCCTCCAGGTGAGGTTAGAGCCTCTGCTGCTGCTGTGCCCTTCTCTGCCCTCCCCCCCCCCACCAGTCTCCCTGGCTACTGCTTCCTTAGGTTAACAGTAACCTAATGTTATGAAGTTAACCATCTGCTTTTAGGTAATATGTTGTATGTTCTGGGTTTTGATTAGGTGATCGAGGCTCCGTGTGTCAACGGCAAGCCGGTGGAAATGGAGCCCAAAGCGCCCGTCTGCGTCCAGGACTCCACAGCGCCCCTGGAAACCTCTGAGTCGTACACCTCTCAGAAGACCTCCCTCAGGACGTCGGACAACACCGTAACCATCAACCACGAGGACACCCTGGAGGTACGCCGCTGAACGGCGCTACGCATCTCACGCCTTTGGTCCGTGCGCATTCTGACCCATTCGCATTCTATTTTGCGTCTAGTCTTTTTCTCTGCAGGACTCAGAGGAGCTGTCATCCGAGGAGGAGGGGATGAAGGTAGCAGAGATGAGACCGCCTCTCATCCAGATATCCATTAACCAACCCAAAGTTGTGGCCCTGAGCAAGGACAAAAAAGGTGAGGCGGCAACGTGACAAGTTTGTTACTATAGAAACATTGATTATGTCATGCTTATAATCTGGGAATCACCCAAGTCAGCCATATGACAGGACACACGCTGACCCAGGCCTTCTCTGGTGTCCTCACAGATGACGGTAAAGATGCTGACTCGCTGCTGGACGAGACGGTGGCCAACAGCAATCAGAACAACAGCAACTGTTCGTCTCCGTCGCGCATGTCAGACTCTGTGTCTCTGACGACGGACAGCAGCCAGGACAACTCCCTGTGCACCCCAGAGAGAGAGGCCAAAATGCCCTTCCTCCCCAAGAGCAGGTGAGTGGAGCTTGGTCCCTCTCAGGGTTTCTTTAGTAGTGTGTGATTGCCTAGATTCCTTTCACTCATGGATGCTGTCCACATCCTAATGTGCACTGGATGCGCATAACCTTTATCAATTTTGACCAAACTGAGATTATTCTTATTTCCTGCTTCTATTTTATCTGCTTAGCCTTATCTTTCAGGAAAAGGAAGGGGGGTTTTTTGAATCGTTTCTTTTTTCCAGCAAAAGGTTAGAACCAGAAGAAAATGTTAACCACTCTGTTTTTACACTGACATTTAGTGAGTATCATCTAGGAGCAAAGGTAATTTTTTCCCCCGGTTTCTCTTGCAACCCTGTTTTTAGGGGCGTGTACCCACTAGTTTGGGAAATGCAGTATAATATGTGAATAAGAGGACAGGATTTCCTAATAATTGCGAGTGTGAGCCAGGCGTCCTGTTGTTTTTGCCTCAGGTTTGCTACGCGACACTCCGCACCAGCAATGTAACAGTGTGACGTTGTTTCTGTTCCAGGCAGGAGGATGAGAACATGAACCAGCGGAAGGAGATCAGCACACCTCTGCTGCAGAACGGGAACGGCTCCAACACGGCTCTGCAGGCTCTGCTGAAGACCCAGCGGGCCTACGAGTCCCAGCCGGAGAAGATGGCGGGGGACTATGACCTGTCCGTGGAGGAGAGGCTGGCCTTCATTGAGAAGGACATCCACAAAAGCATGGGAGGAGACGCCTACACCAAGTGGGACCACATCAACATGAACATGGCCAAGTTGCCGCAGCCCGACAACATGGCGGACGACCGCCCCAACGGTCTGAGCACCAAGCAGGCTTTCCTCCACATGCCCCCTCCATACAGCGACGACAACTTTGCTGCGGCACCCTCGACGGACCACCTGGTGAACGGCAACCAGCCGGGCGACCACTTCAACAACCGCTCCAGTGAGGGGTTGGACATGTCGGACACGTCTGTGGTGAGGACGTCTTCGGCCGGCGTGACGGCCAGCAGCGACATGTCGTTGTCCCGCAGCACTGAAGAGCTCTCCCAAGACAAACAATGCCCACCTTCTGTCGTTGCCAAGGCCCAGAGTGTAACCAACATGGAGGCGGGGGGGATGCAGCTGTACTCGGTGGATGGTGACAGGGGCTCCTACCAAGGTAGCGCGGTGGGCAGGGTGGCTGGAGCAGGTCCCCAGGGCCAGAGCATTGTCCGCAGCAAATCAGCCTCCCTATTGAATGACCAGTCCTTCCAGGTTCACCCCGGCTCCTCCGCTTCCTCATCTGACCTGCTTTCCAGCTCCTCAAAGCCCCCAGTCAGCACCTGCCGCTACCCTGCGCCCTCAGGCGTGTCCGCGGGCCCGCCGCCCCAGTACAATGTCCAGTACGCCAGCAGCGGCGTGTCCAAAGAGGGCCTTTGGACCCAGAGGACCCCCGTGCCCCCCGACCAGAGTTACCTCCTCACGCCCCAGCACTCCCTGGCCAACACCAACTACTCCAACCGCAACCAAGCCCCACCCTACCCCATCCAGGCCCCGCAGAGAGGCCCCCCCACAGGGCCCAAGCTACCTGGGGACATGTGGGCTAAGGACAGACACATTCCGCCCAACGGTCAGTTGCGGAGCAGCACCCTGCAGAGGCAAAGCAGCAGTTCCTCCACAGCCTCAATGGGGGATCCCCGACGAATGCAGGTACCAGAGGGCGAGTACCTGACGTACAGGGACATCCACACGCTGGGCCGGGGCCCACTGGCCTTGGCTCAGGCCCAGGCCATGCAGAGGCCTCTGTCAGCCCGCACCTACAGCATCGACGTGCCCAGCGGGCCGAGGATCCACGGCACCAGGCCTCAGCCCCACGAGCTCCCAGAGAGGACCATGTCGGTCAGTGACTTCAACTACCAGCACGTCAGCCCCAGCAAAAGGCCTAACGGCAGGGTGAGGTCTGAGCACTCGCTGCTGGACGGGCCGGTGGGACCGGGAGCGGGGGCCAGGGTGCCCATGGACTGGCGGGACCAGGTGATGCGGCACATTGAGGCGAAGAAGATGGAAAAGGTAGAGTTGTCCTGGTGTCATCTGCTGAGCTTGTTGTCAGAGGCTGCTGTGGTGACATCATAGAACACCACAGTGGCAGTTCTGTTTCATTGTCTTCCACTGCATTGCCCATCCAGTTGCTTACATCAGTGCAGAGTGCAACTCTCAATTAGACAATGTGTATTAAGAGTTGAAGCTCAGGTCTGGGGTGTGTACCTATCTGTAGGTAGCACAGTGGTTTGGTGCATTTGTTTTTATTGTTCAATATATGCTCCCGGCCACACTTAAGTATACAAATAATAATAATAATGCAGAAATGGTGACGCCTTTAAACTTACTTTAAAAATATATTGGTCAAGATAAATGACTATTCAAATAAATAAATTGGTCAAGAGAAATGACTATTCAAATAAATAAATTGGTCAAGAGAAATGACTATTCAAATAAATAAATTGGTCAAGATAAATGACTATTCAACGATCAACATTGAATAATTGGGCCTTGAGTCAAAACGGTCGCTAACCCCTGTTCATAACAATTTCATCATGGCAGTGTTGATCATAATAAAAATGGCTGCTCTGAAGTTACCTAACCGTCATGGTTACATGAAAGATATGTAAATGACCTGGATTCACAAGTCAAAGAAGAGGAGATTTTATCCTTAATGAGGAGAGGAAGAGCAGAATAGAGGAAATGATTTGCAGGTGATTGTGATTCCATCATTTAATTACAGTAAATATTCTCCTGACTCACTCTTCACTGTGCTACAGCTTGATTGGAAAGCTTGAACAGAGTTTGCGTGTGTCTGAGGTACACTTCCCAGGGGTTCATAAGTATGTTTTGTTATCTCTATGTTGAGCGTAACACGTTAACAAGCTTCTACTAATTTGTTGTACCAACGTGTTTCTCGTTTACTGCCTGCTTGACTGCTGTTGGAGCATGCGGAATGTTAACATAAAAAAAATGTTATTAATACTGTTAATCACTACTTCTCAGTGAAATGCATGGTCACTAGAGTGCGTCATGAATGTATGTTTCCTGCATGTGTAATGTTGTGTGTCGCCCTCTGCTCAGAATGCCATGTCTCGGTCATATAATTCCCACGATGCCCCACTGAGCTGCTCTCACTATGGCAGCTCTCACTATGGCAGCTCTCGGGACGTGCGGCACGCAGGCAGCCAGTGCTCTGTGGTGTTTAGTACTGTAGCAGACGGACGGCCCTATGGAGGCCAGGGCATCTGTGTGAGTACTGGATTGTACCGGAGCCCCATTGAATCACAGCTGATTCTGATCTCCTGCTTTTTCCAGCTCTGGACCGGTTCCAATGCTTGTAAAAGGCATCCTCGGATTCCACCTTTTTAAATTTAGAAAGCAAGCATCATTCATTTTGTTGAGGGACTACTGGGTGTGATATTTTCAATACTCTTGTGCTTGATGAGAAATTAAAACAAATGGTAACACTTTATTTTGAGAGTCCAAAAAGTGTATCTGTAGATGCTCTACAGATTATCTGCAGATTATCAACCATATTTTAACAAACTATCAACTAACCCTAATCCTAACCTTAACCCTTCCCCTAATTTTAAGCCTAACCTTAACCATTACCCTGAAACATATTCAAAATGTACCCCTACCCTTAAACTACACAATTAGTTGCTTATCAACAGATAGTTTGTTGATAGTTTTTTGATAGTCATATCATCAACAAACGACCTATAGAGCACCTACAAATGGAATTTCGTACTCTCCAAATAAAGTGTAACCAAACAAATTCTCTGCTTATTTTGCTTCCCTCACCACAAAGAAAGGATGTATTTTACAAAGATTGGGACAGGAAACTCTTTTCGTGTAAAGCAACCTACTTAGTTTGAAAGGGGCATCCTTGGTCTTTAACTAGGCCACTGTACTACTACAGTTTGTGTTAGCAGGCGCCTTCATGGTCATTATCAGGGTTTTTTATAGGACTGGTGTCTTGTAGGGCTTGTAGGTACAGAAACAGCCAGAAAATGAATACAATACCTTTGGAGACAAAAACATTTGATTAGTCTCAATTTAGCTTATTTTACTAGTTTGATCGATGGAAATTGAACCATTCTCATGGTATCACAATATTTAATAAGTAGGCTCAAAGTCCCTAATTTCTAATTTTGTGGTTTACAGATCACTATGTGTATAAAAATAGAAGCATGTTGCAGTGTACAGATTTTCATGTGTATAAAAATAGAAGCAGGTTGCAGTGTACAGATTACCATGTGTATAAATTTAGAAGCACATTGCAATGTACAGATAGATTACCATGTGTATAAAAATAGAAGTATGTTGCAGTGTACAGATTACCATGTGTATAAAAATAGAAGCATGTTGCATTGTACAGAGTACCATGTGTATAAAAATAGAAGCATGTTGGAGTGTACAGATTACCATGTGTATAAATATAGAAGCACGTTGCAGTGTACAGATTACCATATGTATGAAAATAAAAGTATGTTGCAGTGTACAGATTACCATGTGTATAAATATAGAAGCACGTTGCAGTGTACAGATTACCATGTGTATAAATATAGAAGCACGTTGCAGTGTACAGATTACCATGTGTATAAATATAGAAGCACGTTGCAGTGTACAGATTACCATGTGTATAAATATAGAAGGACGTTGCAGTGTACAGAGTACCATGTGTATAAAAATAGAAGCACGTTGCAG
>JACXGM010003943.1:25138-39964 GCA_016801145.1 Umbra pygmaea | reverse complement strand
AACACATTCAGCACCTTCCCTTGGGACAGCGCCTTGTAACGTCGCACTTAAGTGGCAGCTTAAGTGCGACGTGTTAAGAAGATTCTAAGGGAGACTTCGGGGAACACACTTACGAACGTAAACAACTTCTGTAAGATATATCTTTTAGAGTCTTCTTAGCGGGCTAAGAGTGAACGTTATCGGGGAACCGGGCCCAGGTGTTTCCTGTTGTATTGATTTTCTCAGTTGCATCCTTTGTTTTTGAACTCTGTGTTTGGTGTTTTAACATGAGGAATAGGGAGCTATATTTGACAGAATGCAAGCAAGGGGTCAAAAGGGTGACAAAGAGGCATGTCCCCCGTGAAGATTTTCTTTAACATTTACTATTTACTACACCCGTTTTTTTATCTTTTGTACTTTTCAACAGTTACATAGAGCAGGTTTTATTTTCAAAATCTAAATAGATTAATTGTTCTAGCAGAAGTGTTGACAATGAATGCAATTAAATTATTTTTTGTTTTTCATTTGGATAGTTGCTTAATCTTTTTCCTCAGTACCAGTGAAGTGGCAGAATAATTTTTGAGTAAGGCAACCATTATAATTGTCTGAGACTAAAGCTTTCATCATCGAAAAGCACACGTATTACATTACACCAGCATAAAGCAGCATAACTTTGATATAATCAACTTCTATTCTGCAGATTTTCAAATAATTTCAATCAGTCTAAAACGATGCACACTCCAGTCCAAGGAAATAGCTATTTTTCCTTCAGGGGTTATCTAAGCAGACTGCCTGCCCCAATGCCAAATTCCAATTCCTGGCTGGACCTTGTCCAACCACTGCTTACTTTCCCCCAGTCACTTTGCCCCAACAATGACTAAGCTGTGGTTTTTGTGCATGATTATAACACCCAGACCTATGTATAATGTTTAACTATGAAGTTAAACTCAGCTGAAGCTCAAACCATTCCATTGCAAAGATCTAGCGGCCTACTTCCGCATTAAACCGATTCGTGATGGCCTTTCTATCCATTCTATTTCTATGGGTTTGGCTTTTGGTTGTGCGATGTACTGTAAAGGATAAAAAATAAATCAAGTTTATTGTCTCTATAGACCAGTATGATGTGTCCGTAGAATACGTCTGTATGCTAACTGGAGAAATGATTTATGTTATAGACTTATATTACAATGCATTTCAGATAGAAATCTGCATCTCATTTCAAAAACAACAAGGACGTCCTTAGGACTTGGATTTCCTTATTGCTCAGCTCAACTACTTAGACTGTTAGCATGTATTCGAGCCACACATAGAAAAGTATCCATAAAATGGTCAATATGTTGTTTTCTTTTATGTTTCATAACTGTCTATAAAAGTCAAGCTTTTCTGATATGATACCTGCTCAGACCTCCACATTCTATGATATAGACATTTCTGCTTCCAGCCAATGGAATTTTAAAACCACAAATGAAATGTGACAGGTTGTATTTCTCTTTAGACATTTTAAAGGACATGTAACACTTAGCATTTAGTAAGAGTCAAAAGCAAGATAATCTCACCTCCTACTTTATTGATGAAGCAGAGTGGAAGCAAAGCAAGTGCCAAACAGCAACAGAAAGAATAAACAGGGCAACAGTAACGCCCAAATGAAACTGTGACATAGTCGTATACAAAAGTTTAGGCACCCCTGACAATTTCCATGATTTTCATTTATAAGTAATTGAGTGTTTGGATCAGCAATTTCATTTAGATCTATCAAAAAACTGAAGGACACAGTAATATTTCAGTAGTGGAATTAGGTTTATTGGATGAACAGGAAATGTGGAAAATGCCTCAAAATGAAATGAGACAGGTGCATAAATTTGGGCAACCATGTCATTTTGTTGATTTGAGTACCAGTAACTACTTAACGCTGATTAATTGGAACACACAATTGTGTGAAACAATTATGGAAAACAATGATGAGCTCATTAAGCCTTGAACTTCATAGACAGGTGCATCCAATCGTGAGAAATGGTTTTTAAGGTGGCCAATTGCAAGTTGTGGTTCTCTTTGACTCTCCTCGGAAGAGTGGCAACACGGGGGCCTGAAAACAAAGATTGTTCAACATTATGGTTTACAGTGGTGGGCCGTCAGGGCCTGCAAGGCCTTCTCTGCAGGCCCAAAGAAATTTATTTTTGGACTTCTTTAATATATTTTTTTATTTACACTAATTTCATTGCTAAAGTACACTCTGTTCAGTTGCCTTGCTTTTAGCGCAGCTCATATAAATGAAAGCTTTTATCCAATACATTTTTTCATCTGTGTTGTCTCCAGGTAGACTGGGGCATTCAGAATTCTGAGTGAAAACTGTCTGCTGTTGAAGCCCATCAGAACCATGTTGTTGATTGTTGTGAAGTCCAGCCCTGGATGGGCTGAGATTAAAGACTTCCCTTTGTTTTGTTAGGTCTTATGTGTGTCCTGTCACTGGTTTGCTTCCCCTGTGGGATATTTTAGTTCCCCCTAGTGTTCCTTATGTGCCTTACATGTGTTCTGTGCTTCCTACTGTGCCTTGTTCTGATTCCTGCTTCCAGGTCAAATGCCCAGATCACATGTCCTCCCTCAGCCAATAGATCGTCTACATTTTAATTCCAGCACCCAGGTGTTTCCTATTGTCCCTCATTTGGTTTAGTATTTAGTTTGTGTGTTTCTTTCCTTCCCCTGTCAATTATTGTTCCATGTTACGTGTTCTTGGTTACTTGTCCCTGTTTATAGTTCAGTATATATTCAGTTTTGTGCCTCGTGGCAGTCTTTGTTTTTTCCAAGCAGATTGGAAATAAAACTGCATTAGATTGCATCTCCTTCGCGCCTGTCTCTAACTCTTTCTTATAACTTGTGGAAACTTGACAATTGTCATATTTTTAACCAATCAGATTTTGACTTTATATGTTGGGTGTGTTCTTTGACCAACTAAAGTGTTTCTGCAAGCCTTGCCTTACGTCAGCATCGTTTCTGTTGCTGATAGAGGTGTGGCAGTTCAATAAAGTTCAATAAATAAAATGCAAAAAAAAGTTCGCCATCCGAACAAGAACTAGCTTACACCCGTCTCCGATTTCTTTAAACTTTAAATTTTTAGATTGTAAGATTTTTTACTTTTAGCAGTAGATGGCTTTTAAAGCAGTAGATAGAGGTGAAGAAGAAGCTTTGGTGGCAAATATAGGACTGGGCAGGATCAACTCTCAGCACTGGGCAAGATCTTTTATTGGAACTTAATGCAAAGATGTGCTGTACAACCACGTTATAGAAATCTTTTTAAAAAGAAAGGAGGACGGACTTCATTTTCAAATAATGAACAGCTTTGGTGAGTTTGATGGATTTTTATATATTTTACTAGCAGGGCCTTAACGGTTCTTAATGGGGCTTAGTGCATGTACTGTATTTGTATTCAAGCAGGGGGAGATAAACAGACACACTTCATCCTGGCACCAGGCATGTTAATACCTGTTAATTATTACTGCTTGCTTGTTTTAGATCACTACTGGTGTGAAGCATGTTCAGGTCATGTATGTATATAAGGTCTATGGTTCAGATTCAATGGTCTTAGCGGGCTGTGCCTTTGAATGTGCGTGGTAAACCTGCATGTGCGTTTAATTTGAAGCTTGTCTGCTATCTCTGGGGAAGTCTGTTGAATCCTGATTGTTCCTTCTGGCATTTTTGCATGTTTGTGGTGTTGTGACTGGGTGTTGTGAGTTAGATCTTGTTTAATTGGTTAGGACATAGATTTTGGCTATCCGATGGCTACAATATGTGTAATGCGACATCCTGTCATAGTGTGTAGTGGTACATTCTTATGGTTTCAGTCATGTCGGGTCAATTAGTGTATTGTAAGTCTCATAGGTGTTGAGCCTTGTGTTAAATAACCTTTATCGAGTGGAATAAACTTATCTTCACTATGAATATGGAGTGGTTATGCTGAATGACAATAACCTATAGCCCTAGAATGTCATTGTGAGGTTATTATAATGTGTTTTCATTTTGGGAAGATAGTGAAGGCATAGGTGTAAAATGCACAGCCCACCACTGATGGTTTAAGGGAAGGCTACGAAAAATATATTGAAGATATTTAAGCTGTCAGTGTCCACTGTGAGGAACATAGTGAGGAAATGGAAGACCACAGGCACAGTTCTTGTTAAGGCTAGAAGTGGCAGGCCAAGTAAAATAGCAGAGATTCAAAGGCGAAGGATGGTGGGAATGATCAAAAACAGCCCACAGACCACCTCCAAAGACACACAACATTATCTTGCTGCAGATGGTGGCACTGTGCATTGTTCAACAATTCAGCGCACTTTGCACAAGGAGAAGCTGTACAGGAAAGTGATGCGGAAAAAGCCTTTTCTGCACACACACCACAAACAGAGTCGCTTGAGTTATGTACACACATTTGGACAAGCCAGCTTTATTTTTGAAGAAGATACTGTGGACTGAGGAAACAAACATGGAGTTATTTGGTCATAACAAGGGGCGTTATGCATGGCTGCAAAAGAACACAGCCTTCCAAGACAAACACTTGCTACCCACAGTAAAATTTGGTGGAGGTTCCATCGTGCTGTGGGGCTGTGTGGCCAGTGCCGGGTACTGGGAATCTTGATATATTAGAGGGTCTCATGTATCCCACTCAATTTCAGTAGATACTTGAGAATAATGTAGAGGAATCAGTCACAAAGTTTAAGTTAAGCCAGGGATGGATATTTCAACAAGACATTGACCCAAAACACTGCTCAAAATCTACCCTGGCATTTATGCAAAGGAACAAGTACAATGTTCTGGAAAGGCCATCCCAGACCCCAGACCCTGAGCAAGGTAAGCCCCAGGGCCAGGAGATATGACAGAATCCCTCAACCAGGGGAAAACCCTGACGACGTGGCTTGGTGATCCATCCAGCGCAGGTGGAACTCGCGCAGGAGCCTTGCCTGGGACCCAGCTTTGCTCCTCCGGGCCGTACCCCTCCCAGTCCACGAGGTACTGGAGGCCACCCCTCCACTGCCTCTAGTCCAGTACAGCCATGACCAAGCAGGCCAGGCCACCCTCGAGTTCCAGTGGATGATGGGGTGGTCTCCAGCACCCCAGCTCCATAGAGTGGGCCTGCAACCACCGGCCTATGAAGGGAAACATGAAAGGAGGGGTTAATGTGATAGTCATCAGGTAATTGTAAGCAATAAGTGAACTTGTTCACTCTCTTCAGGAATTTAGACGACCCACAAACCATGGACCCGGTTTTCATGAAGTTAGGTGGAGGGACAGATTCCGGGTTGAGAGCCAGACCTGGTCAACCGTTCTGTCGACCTGGACCTTCTGACGGCGCAAGGCGCACTGAAGGCACACATGGGCAGCATTCCACGTCTCCTCCGCGTGCCAGAACCTGTCATCCACTGTGGGTGCCTCAGTCTGGCTTGGATGCCATAAAGCCAGGAACAGCTGGTAACCTAACACACCCTGAAAGGGAGTGAGGCTAGTGGAGGAGGGAATTATGGGCGTACTCTGCCCATAGCAGAAAGACCGACTACTCCCCTTTCTGGTCCTGCCAGTACAACCTTATGAACTTACCCACTTGATTGATGCACTCAGCCTGCCCATTACTATCGGGATGGTACCTGGAGGATAGGCTGACCGCGACCCCCAGTCACTCCATGAAGACCTTCCAAACACAACATGATCTCTTAGAAATCCGTGATACTACCACGGACACTTAACTTCAAAGTCCGTGGCAGTTCCACGGAATGTCCGAAAATTCTGTGAAACTGACACGGATTTCGAAGTTAACGATCCATGGCAGTTTCACAGAATCGCATGATAACGTAGCAGAGTGTAAATAGCGTAAATGTTGCAGTTTGGCAGGTTGGGGATGGTGGGCGGGCGTCAAAACATGCGACTAACATACCAAAGATTGCGAGTTCGAATCCAGGCGGACACTTTACATGTATTCTGTTTTTTATTCCAGCGCGATACAGACGTGGTGCAAACATGCTTTTTTATAATTTTTTACTCCCTAAATACAAGTTACATCGAGTTAACAGAAAGGTTTCTGAGTGGTTAAGGTTAGGTTAGCGGTTTGGGAAAGGCTTAAATCGAATTAACAGCAAGGTTTCTGAGTGGTTAAGGTTAGGTTAGGGGTTTGGGAAAGACTTTAAATTGAATTAACAGCAAGGTTTCTGAGTGGTTAAGGTTAGGTTAGGGGTTTGGGAAAGGCTTACATCGAGTTAACAGCAAGGTCTCACTGTGCGCCAATCGCAGATTTTTCTGTGAAACTGCCACAGGTTTTTATCCGTGTTCATTTCACAGAATTTTCTGCAATTCCGTGGAACTGTCGAGGATTCTGATGGATATACTCCGTGGCAGTTTCACGGATTTCTAAGAGATCAGGATGTCCAAACACATTAAATGAGTTGGAGACTCCGGTCAGACACAATGTCCTCCGGAATAACATAATGCCAAAAGACGTGGGTGAATAAGGCTTCTGCAGTCTGCAGGGCCATGGGAATCCCTGGGAGCAGGCAGCAGGCTTTGGAAAACCTATCCATGACAATCAACATTGTCCTATGACCCTGTAAGGGGGGAAGATCAGTCAGGAAATCAAGAGACAAGTGTGACCAAGGTTGTTGTGGAAAAGGCAATGGGTTAAGCTTACCTGCCGGAAGATGTCTCTGTGCTTTACTCTGGGTAAACTCAGAGAAGAAAGAGACATAAACGCTCACGTCCTTACCCATGGATGCCCAGTAGTACCTGTCCGCCAGGCAGCACAATATGTGACCAATGCCAGGATGACCAGTGTAGGGGGTGGTGTGCTCCCAGTAGAGGAGCCGATCCCAAACTGAGGATGTCATAGTTGCACTTGGCAGACGTCAGCTTACGAGAATAAAATGCACAGGGGCGGAGCTTGGCAGGCATGCCTGACCGCTGCAACACGACTGCCACTATTCCAACCTTGGAAGCATCCACTTCCACCACAAGCTACAACAACAGATTCAGGTGTGGCCAACACAGGAGTCGAGGAGAACAGGACCTTCAGTGATTTGAAAGCCCTCTCTGCCTCAGGATTTCAATGCAGCCTGGTCAGCCCGCCCTTCAGTAGTGAACTGATCGGAGCTGCAACCTTGCCAAAACCACAAATTAATCTCCTGAAATAATTAACAAAGCCCAGGAACCATTGTATTGCCTTTGCAGTGTTTGGAGTTGACAAATTATGCACGGCTGCAATGCGATTCTCCCCCATCGTCACCTCAGTTGAAGAGATTTGTTACCTCAGAAAGGAGATGTACTCCTGGAGGAAAAGACAAGTCTCAACCTTGACGCATTCTCAAGTCCTTATCTTGCAGTCTTTCAAGCACCCGGTGGACCGAATAGACATGCTGTTTGCGCATGGCTGTGTACACCAAAATGTCATCAATTTACTCTACCACAACACGTCCCAACATGTCCATGATATTCTTGTTAACAAAATGATTGAAACACTGACTTGTTCATTCATAAGACCATACGGCATGACCAAGTATTCGTAGTGGCCAATCTTACGCTTGTCTCCCTTTCTGATATGCATGCAATTGTAGGCACTCCTGAGATCAAGTTTGTAAAGGAGTGTGCCCTATGTATAGTTTCTACTTCAGAGGAAATTAGAGGAAGTGGGTATGTGGGTACCATTATCTGGTTTAAGGCATGGTAATCGATGCATGGGTGCAGACCTCCATCTTTCTTTACAAAAAAGAAACTTGAGGATGCCGGTGAAAATTAGGGGCATATGTAACCCTGATGTAGCGATTCCGAGACATATGTTTCCATGGCCTTGGTTTCAGCATATGACCCAGTACCATGGGCACTGCACCCTCTGTAGGTGGGGTGAAACAAGGGGGTTCCTTCAGAAAGTTGTCCAGGCAAATTACCATGTCGACTATTTCGTTGAAGGTCAAGTTGACGTCTCGACAGGCGTTGTGCCAGACGTCATCCCGCAGGTGTCACAACAGCACCCGGAATTTGAGACTGAATTCCTGGGCCAACCTCATCCCCTGGCGCAGGTTTATCATATCCTCCCCCGCATCTCTGCCTTCAGGGGGGCGGTTGAATGCCTGGTAGCCATCCAAGAGGGGGCCTTCCTATCTGCCAAACTGCCGTGGTCCATTTCAAGGCCTTCCCCAACACAAAGGGGAACCAAGGCAGACACCCTTTCAAACCCTGTTGCCGTGTTAGCCGAGGTGTGAACATACAGGCCCAACGGGAGCAAAAAACCCAGGTAACGGGATGCAGTCCCATTGTACTTGTCCTGCAGATAGAGCTGGACTGTAGCAGGAGGGCTGTACACAGAGTATCCTCAGAACATCGACAAAAACACACAAGAAACACTGGAAAAGGGAGCTTATATACATAGGAGGGCAATTATTACAAGACAAGACAGGTGCGGTGATATCAGAAGACCGGAGACGATGATCTCCGGTGCTGACATGCACCAGCAAGGGGGATCCGTGCAGTGGAGATGTTAGAAACATTCCATTAATTAAATGATGATAAGGTTGTTGTGAGACCTACAGTATAAACACAAACTGAAGGTTTCTGTATTTTTAGTAGGCTTGGGAAATACTTTCTTTTTCATACTGTACAGGTCCTTCTCAAGAAATTAGCATATTGTGATAAAGTTCATTCTTTTCCATAATGTAATGATAAAAATTAAACTTTCATATATTTTAAATTCATTGCACACCAACTGAAATATTTCAGGTCATTTATTGTTTTATTACTTATGATTTTGGCATACAGCTCATGAAAACCCAAAATTCCTATCTCAAAGAATTAACATATCATAAAAAGGGTCTCTAAACGAGCTATTAACCTAATCATCTGAATCAACTAATTAACTCTAAATACCTGCAAAATATTCCTGAGGCTTTTAAAAACTCCCAGCCTGTTTCATTACTCAAAACCGCAATCATGGGTAAGACTGGCGACCTGACTGCTGTACAGAAGGCCATCATTGACACCCTCAAACAAGAGGGTAAGACACAGAAAGAAATTTCTGAACAAATAGGCTGTTCCCAGAGTGCTGTATCAAGGCACCTCAGTGGGAGTCTGTGGGAAGGAAAAAGTGTGGCAAAAAACGCTGCACAACGACAAGAGGGGACCGGACCCTGAGGAAGATTGTGGAGAAGGACCGATTCCAGACCTTGGATGACCTGCGGAAGCAGTGGACTGAGTCTGGAGTACAAACATCCAGAGCCACCGTGCACAGGCGTGTGCAGGAAATGGGCTACAGGTGCCGCATTCCCCAGGTCAAGCCACTTTTGAAGCAGAAACAGCAGCAGAACGCCTGACCTGGGCTACAGAGAAGCAGCACAACAAAACAACAACAAATTTTGCATGTCATTCGGAAATCAGGGTGCCAGAGTCTGGAGGAACACTGGGGAGAAGGAAATGCCAAAATGCCTGAAGTCCAGTGTCAAGTACCCACAGTCAGTGATGGTCTGTGGTGCCATGTCAGCTGCTGGTGTTGGTCCACTGTGTTTTTTTAAGGGCAGAGTCAATGCAGCTAGCTATCAGGAGAATTTGGAGCATTTCATGCTTCCATCTGCTGAAAAGCTTCATGGAGATAAAGATTTCATTTTTCAGCAGGACCTGGCACCTGCTCACAGTGCCAAAACCACTGGTAAATGGTTTACTGACCATGGTATTACTGTGCTCAATTGGCCTGCCAACTCTCCTGACCTAAACCCCATAGAGAATCTGTGGGATATTGTGAAGAGGAAGTTGAGAGACTCAAGACCCAACACTCTGGATGAGCTTAAGGCCCCTATCGAAGCATCCTGGGCCTCCATCACACCTCAGCAGTGCCACAAGCTGATTGCCTCCATGCCACGCCACATTGAAGCAGTCATTTCTGCAAAAGGATTCCCGACCAAGTATTGAGTGCATAACTCAACATAAGTATTTGAAGGTTGACTTTTTACTCTTTTTTTTTGTATTACAAACACTTATTTTATTGGTCAGATGAAATATGCTAATTCTTTGAGATAGAAATGTTGGGTTTTCATGAGCTGTATGCCAAAATCATAAGTAATAAAACAATAAATGACCTGAAATATTTCAGTTGGTGTGCAATGAATCTAAAATATATGAAAGTTTAATTTTTATCATTACTCTATGGAAACAATTAACTTTATCACAATATGCTAATTTCTTGAGAAGGACCTGTATTTATAATATTCACACAACTTTGATATTCGCCTAAAATGAAAGTGTACATATTTAAGATGCCATTATTTGAAAAAAGTGAATTTTGGATAAATTCTATTTGTTTTGCCTCCACCGAAGTTGTACCATGTGCGGCTCGCGGATTGATTCCTGAATCCTGTCACAATAAATGGGTGTATGATCCTCTCAATCGGTTTGTGTAAATATTCCCGCATTTCTGATGAAGCTGATTAACTTTTAGGTATATCGGTCAGTGCATGTTGACAGAATGATAGCAAACAAGGTATGCAAATGACGAATGACATAATGTGCTGATAGAACCAACATTTCTGTATAAATTGCATTCGTTTGCATGAAGGAACAATCATTTTGATGATCGGGTGTTCAATGTAAAGCTGAGCTTTGTTAGCAAGTAGCAATAATGGCATTGCATCAAGTTAAAGTCACTGTACATGAACATCATTAGCTCTCTGGGATGCAGACATGGGTATTCTAAGTTTCCTGACAAATGCATTTTACTACTCAAACCAATTCCAGTTAGCACATTAAGTGCTAAGTCCCCTTAACGACAGAGTCAGTTTTATAATGTAATTTGTTACGGTTAGTTACCAGTGTAACAATCAATAAGAACTTTTGGATTAGCCAACCTAAAAACTATGATATGATATTTTGAGAACATTTTACTATTAAATAAAGACACAAATTAATATTATTTATACTTCATTCATAGCCTCAAACAATAATAATATTGAAATATTAAAACCTCCAATTATAGCCTGTTTTTGTTTTGGCTAAAATGGGTCTTTCACTTGATTGCAGCATTGCCTTAATTTTTTTTATTTAGATTGGTTAATATAAAATGTTGGCATTGACACAGCAAACCAAGATTTACTGTAAACTTCTAATTTTTCAAAGTAACCATAATCAAAACTAAATTATTTTTCTTTCATTAAAGAAGTTTAAACATCAACCTACAATAAATCTACATGTATTATTAGAGCTTTTGAGCTGTTTATGTAGTCCTGAGTGAGCTTGCCAACATTGGATAAGAGTGTGCTTGCCAACATTCATAAGAACATGAAAAATATAGGATTACTGATAATGTGAAAAGATGAAATGGTGTATAATTACAAACATGTACACTTACTGTTCAGTGCTGCATGTGAATATTTGCCAAGACTGTAGCCTAACTGAGTTGGTGCAATACATTCCCATTGAAAATGTAAAGAGAAATCTCCATTTACATATTACATACACTGTATGTAAAAGTTATTTGTAATGAAATCCTTCCACAACAACTGTTTTATTAGGAACAGGTATATACAGAAAAGCTCAATTATTACTCTATACACTGACCTATATTGGACCAAGCTATTAGATCTCTTTGATAACAAATCTTCTACTGGTCTGTGCATGCTATAGGTTTGCTGTTTAGCACGTACCCTTGTGCATGTGCCAACCATGGTAAAGCATGTCAGTCATTTAATTAATGGAAAGTAGAGTTAGCCTTGACTCTGCCCCGGAGCATGTTAGTTCTAGAAGATATGTTGTCATGTAAATGTCCCAAGATATATTGTGAGCCACATCTGTGTCCTGAGTTTGAACTATTTTGCACCATGGGATACCTCTTAAGGCTGTTTCTTCTCTACTTGATGGTTAATTGCACTCACCTGGTTTCCAAGGTGTGAATATGGACTTGACTAAATAAAAAGCACAAGAGTATTTTGCAATTCAGGAGTGAATAATTTCCGTTTGTTGATCTACATATCCAGTTGCTGTGTTTAACATCTCTTATCATCAAAAGTAAGACCGATTGGACTTTTGTTACCACATATTAAATTCAGTGTAGACAAGATGGAAAAGAGATGGATTTCTCTGAAACCTGTATAAATACACTGGATCAAGTGTCCGTTTGAAACATCCTTTCTGTGAAGATATCTCTGTCATTCGTATTCTATTTCCACCTTTTGAAATTTTCTATGTCTCATTCTACTGTGGTTGACAAGTCTTTTCAAAGTCCATACATATGGATCTTCATTAATTTTGGGAGGACAACTTGGTTGGCTCTGCATTAGGTGCCAAACCAGTCAAGAATTTATTTTCACAGAGAGAGCACAGAAAGTGCAGCCAAATCGTGTGTGGAATCTTCAAAAGAATGAAAACAATGTTGTTGTGCTGCTCGTCATATGGTCAAAACATTTGGCGAGCCAATGTTGTTGAGTCTTGTAGAAAGGAGACGTTTGGACCTAAAATTCATGTGAAGCGGAATGCTTGTCAATCGTAACTGGAATTGACACATCCATATAAAGTTATTGCGTCAAGCTGGGGAAAGTCTTTCTGAAAAGCATCTATACCAGTCTCTGGCATTGGCCAGAGGTATTTGTGGGAGAATTGATCAAATAAACTAAACAGAATTAGGATCAAAATCTAAAAGCTTTAACAGAGAGTGAGGGGACGACAAATAAGCGGCAGGCGTTGGGAGACCAGCACGTGGATGTGTTTACCCTGGGATACAGGATATGCCATCTGAGATTCACAGCCTTGCTTTGAGCATTGTCCACCTTTGATTAACTGGCCTGGGTCAAATATTTATGTGTGAGTTTATTGACGGGTAAGTTGAGTTGACGGGTAAGTTGAGTTGACGGGTAAGTTGGACTTGGATATTGAAGTGGTTTGTGGTTTCAAAGTAATATACCTCCACTTCATTCCCAGAAAAGTCCAAACAGGCTATGGATTCTGTGTTCGTATTCATAACAGTTATATCCTAATTAACCATGCTGGCCCTAAGATCACTTCTTGTTCTGTCTACAGTACGGTACATTTGGATGATGCATGTAGTACCTACATTGGCCACAGACCTGTTTTTGCTGGGTAGCCAACTGTTGTATTTTGCAAAAGTTTGGCCTAGGGAATGTGATGGCAATGAAGGCATCTGCTGCAAAAAAAGCTGTGTATTCAGCTTTTAGAATAGTTTTTATATTTTCCTTCAAGCACCGAATAGCGAGACAGTCAAATGCTGATCCAAAAAGCTACAAGGCGGCCTGGAGAATATAGACTGGAACATTAAAGAATGCACTAAATATGGACATGTGTTGTTCCCAATAAACTAAGTTAGATGTATCCCAACTATACGACTTGTATTAATGAAGACAGAAAACAGATTTTGCTAAAAGCCTGTACTACTTTGAATCTTACTGGTGAGCACCACTACAACCAGGTGTCACACAACAAATACCAGATGAATACAAGGTCATCCAATTACATCACAGCGGAAAACATGAAATGCAAACTTGAATACTGTACTACCAATGTAATTAACTGCATGTTGATGACTACTGATGCTTCACATCCAGATGAGCTAAACACATTCTACACTCGATTTGAGGTTGGCAAAAAGGACATTTGATAATGAGTAAACACTTACCCAGCTGTGGTCCAGAATTCCAAACAGCTGACCAATGAAAAGTGTACTTGTCACAAGCTTTCCCACTCGTTTGAAAGAGACAACTTTAATTGCGCAACAACACAAAGATAACAGGCCTTAGACTAGCCCTGATACAGCAACCCATATCATTAGAAAGTACTTAGAGAGCCTTGTAACCCACAATAAAGTAAGTCTGCCATGATCATTGGACCATTAGATTTTGCAGACTGCCACAAAAGATCCAGAGGAAACAATTTCCATGGCTTTTAATGTAACGAAAACACACCTAATGACAACGGTTTCCAACCAGTGGGTCATAGACGCCTGAGTGTCATCCACAGGGGATACTTGAAATAACTCATGACACCATTGGCTTACAAGTAAAATTAATATGAGGTCAGATTTCAGGAGTATTTTGGGCAGAGCAAAAATGAGTGGGTGGTAAAGTAACCAACACAGGTTGGGAACCACTGCCCTATACAACAGAAAAACCTAGGTGAATGCTGTTCATTGACTACTAACACTGGGATACCCCAAAGTGCCCATGTCATTTTTGGCATCTGATCGATTTAGTCAGTAACTGAAATTGAACAGGTAATTAAGTGGCTTGTCCAGTTAGATTGATCAGATAAGACATTCATCTTAGAATAACAGCACTGTCAACATAACTGTCTGAGTTATATCCTCCTATTGAATGTGAGCATACTGTAGGTATTGGGAAAATTAGGGGGTGGGGTGGAGGGTTCCCTCTAAGCAACTGAGGTTGAAAAGACATTGAAAATGTTATGCTAGGCTACAGGACAAAACGGGACCCACCAGGCAGACAGGTTAAGGGAACCAAAAATGAATTTATTGGAAAAGGAAACAGGAAAAATAAACAAAATCCGATAGCTGTTTGGTTTGTGGTTGAAGCAGGTAGCTGGTGCGAGTCCGTTAGACAACAGGCAAATCAACTGAAGCAGGCTGGGCAAGGCAAACGGGCGGATGTGGGCAAGAACAGGGCTGGAGGCAAGAACAAAAAAAAAACACAGAGCATAAGTACTGAGCAAGTAGCAAGGGAAAACTTTTAGCAAGAACGGTGTTCAAAAAAATAATTCTGTAGACCAAACGTTACCACTGAGGGTTCAACGACGAACTGGCGAGGAGTGGAATGAGAGACCAGGATTTATACTGTAGAGGGTGAAGTAGGCAATCGGTGCTGAGGACTTGCAGGTGGT
>JACXGM010003943.1:5787-25038 GCA_016801145.1 Umbra pygmaea | reverse complement strand
AAAGACATTGAAAAGACATTGAAAAGACGTTGAAAAGACATTGAAAAGACGTTGAAAAGACTTTGAAAAGACGTCTTTGTAGTTGAAAAGATGTTGAATAGACGTTGAAAAGACGTCTTTCAAAATGTTTTGCTCAGTGGGTTAGTGATGACATACAGTACATCATCAATAAAGTTGAGTGAGCCCTAATTCCAGATGTCATTCTCTTACTGACCACGTCATGGACCGAGTGTTTGTCGCCTTGTAGAAAGTTTGGATGGGTTTGTTTGGGCATCACACCCCATTACATTAGTAACCTACTAAGGCTCAGGTTTATTATTTTCTAAAGCATTCAAATAGAAACGACAGAACATAACTCCCAGCATTCGGTCTCCATCTCCCCACACCTACAGTACACCAACAATGTGACAATTACATTAATTCTAGTGTGAGTATTTCCCTATATCCTCATGATAAAATTGACTGTAAATCCACATTTTAAAGCTGATATTAAAAACTAGCATATTAATCTAGGAGTTGTAACCTTAAATTTAAATTATACAAAATATAGACAATATTTGCATTTGCATACAGTATTATCACAATTTCCAACTAGCGACCCATGCATATTATGGACAAAAGAATGTGTATTTTCATTAATTGATTATATTATTCCTGTATTGTTCCTGTGTTCAATAAAATAACATATTAAAAAAATTATACAAATCTATGTGGAACCCTTTTCCCGGACAATGGAATGGAAAGTAACATTGTACGAATAGCGTATATACTTACCCAGGTATATCCTCACCCAAAAGAAAGATTACTTTATATGTACAAACAGCAAAGACCTTTTTAAATACACTGTGAAAACCTATCGTACTGTTTCTAATGTCCAACCACATGTTCATGTGGTTACTGCTTACAAGCTAAGACTGGTAGAGTAAGAAAAAATCACTGACATATCTTTATTCAAGCAAACAATATGCTTTTCTATACAGAAGAACACAGATGTGACTGTGTCAGCTATGTGTACAAAGATGTAAGGTGCATTTGTAAGTAAGCTGATCTTATGCCCACTTTTTTATTAATTTATCTTTTAACTGTTATTTTAACAGACTAGTATGCTTCAAACACATTGTCATTCACAAGTATTACCTTGAAGCAGTTAGGAATTGCTGTTTTGCTCAGGGACAGAGTGAGGTTTTAGTATTTTCAACTGGATCTGGGATTACAGAAACAGAAACCTTTTGTTTACTGGCTCAACACTTAAAAAATTTGCAATCTCTTAAATTATTTTATTTAGAGTAGAACATTAATCCCAAGAAGAAAAAATATTCATCAAGTCCTATGGAAACAAATTGGACAGTTGTCAGCTCTTAATAGCAACATCCAATTTGCCCCAACTCCCTAGTATCAGGATTTGTTTATTTATTTCTCTAGTATGTCACTACTTACAGCTGTATGTGAAGTGACATTCTTCCTACCAGTTGTAAGACCAAAAACCTGTCTGTCCTGGCCTTGGATGCCAAAATGGGTACCAACAAAAACCCATTATATTAATCATCAAGCGTTCCAGTCTATTGGCACTTCTTCAGGCAGTACCAGACCTGTATATGAGGAGTTCTCATCTGTCTCTCGCTGACACTTTTTGGAAAGTGTGTAACCAGAGACTTCTCACGGCCTCATTAACAGCTCTTGCCCGCAGAAGAGTATGTGGGTGGCCTTTAACGAAGGGAAAGTGCTAGTCAGTATGCAATGGGCCTTTCGTTCTTTCCATAGAAACGTAAAGTTCTCCATTCTCTCATGGAACTCCAGGTCTATACCCCGTATCGATACACTGTTTGGGTGGCCCAAGCTCTACTCCGTATCCAACCATTCCTTTTAGGGTTGCCAACTTTATCACTACCAAATGAGGGACAATTTGGACCCATCCATTTCTGTGGATCGGGGGGGCTGCTCAAATTTGTAGTTGTTAGTTAAATTATTACATTAAATGTATTATACATATATTAAATCTACATGACAAATAACTGAGCATTAGAATGCACCTACATGTAAGTTGAGCAGTGTAAAATTAAAAATTTCTGTGTTAACATTGATAAAGCTTTAAAAAAGTTTTGTTCAAATTGTTTGTTTTCCTTTCACGACATGTAGATTTATCTGCATAGTTGCCCTACTGAGTCATTTTGGATTTTCTAATCATCATTTGGAACCATATCTACCATTTCAAAATCCTGTAAGAGAATTCTACCACAAAATATTAGTGGAATGGTTCCTATGCAATTGTATCAGAAAAGCCCAAACCGATTACTTTAGCTTCCTAAAACCGTTTTAATATAACATGAGTCCTATACACAGCAAAATCACCAGTGTTAAATCAACTCTGAGAGTGTTAAAGTAACACTGTCAGTGTCTATATGCTTCCCATTGGCGCTATATAAACACTGAGAGTGTTAATTTAACACTCTCAGAGTTGATTTAACACTGGCGATTTTGCTGTGTAGGATCCTATTATTATAGAAAATCCTCAAGGACTGTTTTACTAAGGGTGTTTGTCATAGTTTCAATGAAAAATTAACAAATGAAAGTGCACCCTTTGCCTACATTAGCTACATTGATATCTTCTGTCAAGTGCACAGAAAGCAGTCAGCATCATTGGTACAGACTTTTTAATTGGGCCAATACAAGTCATATAATTCTGTTAGACTGCTTTCCTATTTGAAATAAGTATTGAATTAAGAAGTAGGCCCGGAGGACAAATGTCCAAAATATAAGACGTCCTGGGTAGTACGGGACAGCATCAAGTCTCCGTGCCCACAATTAAGGTTCTTAAGTCCCCTGTATATACAATAGTCTGCCCTGTTAAAGATGCACTCAAAAGAAATAGCCAATATTCCAGCCTAGCTCACAAATCTCCCTCCTAACATAGGTAGGGTCGTTATTTTTTATCAAAAACACATGTGGAATCACTAAAAAGCGTCTGGACAGTCAGTTGGAGAGAAAGCATAACTTTGTTAGCCATGGCCGAGTTAGCGGTCAGTATTCTTCAATTACAGTACAGCAGGTTAGCTTTGTACTTTCAGGAGAAGTGAGAAAAAGATTTATTGCATCTCACAGCACCTGAAATGAGTTGGCTATAAAAGATCAGTAAACGTATAAAAATAATTGATTTATAAAGTACCTAATGAGCTTTACTAATTGCCTCTTCATTGTGTAATTGTAGTCAACTTAGAATGAAGCGTTCATAGTACTGGCATACATATTCAAAATGTTCTAAATATCTTCATGAAGTGCATTTTCCCGTAGAATATAATGTTGTTAGACAGTGTTTATAGTGAAGTTCCATGAAACCTTGAAGAATCCTGCCTTATTTAAAAGCAACCTTTGGCAGTTAGAGGGTAATTTCATTGGCTACTCGCTATGACTGTATTTAGTTTGGAACATACACTACGTCAAACTACATTTGAAGTTTCAACACATTTGCAAAGTCATAAGATGGCGAAGAAAGGCTATGTTTCAGGTTGAGTTAACTTATTGAGAATCTTCTGACCTATTAAGACTAAAAGTCTAAATCTCCAGTGTTAGACTGCCTCATTTGAATAATGGTGATTGTGTGGTAACAAACCATTTTAATTTAAAGAAATATCAAAATGGACATTGCTATTTCAACATACCCTCTCATATTGTAGAAGGGTTTCATCTGCCAAGGAATAACTGATTTCATATTGCCATAGAATAAACAGCAAAAAACAAGGTTACTCATTCAAATATGTTCACTAATGTTTTGATGGTTTTTCAAGATTAGTTAACATCTGGTGAACAGATTTTGAACCAAGTCTGTAAAACAGTTTAATAACTCAGAAAAGGAAAAGAAATACAATGATTTCCCAAATTTAGATTCCAAACAAAGTAAGTGATACAATTAGGAAGTTACTCTATAGTATTTTTTTACAATAGTTATGTTCCTCATATTGTATTATGTTTAAAAAGTAGAAAAATCAAAAAGCCTAATGTAACTTAGGCACAAATCCTCAGCTCAAAAGTGGGTGTATATTCCTATGCCTTTTCTAATGGAAGAAAACCTAAATGTAGATTCTAACTATTGATGGTGCATATCAGATTTGGATAGAGAAACACACTGGTTTAATAAAGTCTTATACAAACAATGAGAACTATTGGGTGAAACTTTAGATGAAACTGTGTTTTAATTTTCTTTAAAAAATTAGGGATTCCTTGGTTGATTTCAGGCCTTTTGATGTGGCAAGAATACTGACCCAATTGAAAGATTTCTCAAATTGTTTCTTTTGCTTCATTTCAAAGACAAACCAACAATATGACTACGACAATTCCAGTCACACTCTTTCCAGTGTACACATACAGTATAAGACACTTGCTTTGTCATTGTTACAAATGCAAGTTTTACTTGAACTGTTGATGTTTGGTCGTATTTATGTTTTGAAATGAGACAGGAAGTTATATTTGTGCCATTCCTCCTTTTAAAACATGCCAGATATAAAATAACTCATACAGTAATTGCTTCCACACTTTCCCAGTTGGACAATGTTTCCTATTTGTGGTAAACAAAAGCAAGCAGTTGTAATCCCTTCTAATGTGCCAAACACACAATAACTCACCTTCAAGTTTAGCATTAGATTGTGCCATTGATTGTTACTATGGAAAGGCTAAAATTGAAACTTTTGAAATGTACTCTGTGCTTATGGATTGACCTCTACATTTCAAACCACATGTTTCCAATCGGCTTGTGCTCAATTGGAAAATTGTGTTTTGTGGTGAATTAACCAATTCTTTGTGGATTTTGATGTGTGCTTGGTGAACTTGTTTTGATGGAAGATGCACTTGCAGTTAAGTTTCCACTTCTTGGCAGAGCCCACAAGATTTTTGAATAAAATATAATAGTTCTGGTCATATTGTCATTGCCATTAACAAGGGCCCTAGGACCAATGGAATCCATACAATACCACAATTTTAAAGTTCCACCACCCTTTTTTAAAGAAGGTACCAGATTAATTTCTGCATATGAACAATTGTTTTGACACCAATCCCACTGCAGGTGTGCATGGCTAAAGGGTTTGATTTTAACGACCATGGCTGGTAGTTTAAATCCAAGTACCAATTCCACATTCCATCATTATCCATTGTGTAACAGTTGGTTTGATTTACATCATTATCCATTGTGTAACAGTTAGTTTGATTTACATCATTATCCATTGTGTAACAGTTGGTTTGATTTACATCATTATCCATTGTGTAACAGTTGGTTTAATTTTGTCTTTGTCAGTTTCTTGAGCCGTAGCCTATGTGCCAGTGCAGTCCGATACATCGAAGTTGTGCGCTTACAGTTCCACAGACTTTATGCATAGTGATAAAGCCTTATGGATGAGCCAACACCTGTACTCTTTGGCTGATCTTCGTCTTTCCAATGGTATCAAGCTTTAGTTGCTAGCATGTACGGTTTGCGAGATAATCGCGATACAATCGCGCTTGATGCTCTAGAGCGTCGGGAGACTGTGGAGGGTAAAAACGCCTCGTGGACCAGATCAAAGGACCCGGCGGGTGGCATCTGGTCCACGGGCCGTAGTTTGCCCACCCCTGATCTAAAAGAAACAATGTGAAAGGCCCCACCAAATGCTATGGGTAACCAAAATAATGCAGCCAGAAATGGCAGATACCTACATGAGTTATTGATGATGTAAGTGACCCACATGTTCAACCTTGCAAGGCTTTTAAACTTAAAGTAACTTATATGTCATGTTTAATTACCTCAGATATGTGGCAATGTCACAACTGGATTTGCCTTGGCAAAACCATCTTATTGTGTGGGCAGGTAGAATGCTTTGTGCGCATATTTTCCACAGTTTCACTAGTAATACATTTTAATTTAAATATGCAGGCTGCGACCTTTGCAATTAACAAAATAAAAATGTAATTCCCCATGTTGGTCTGGATGTGTAATATGTTGTTTTTACATGTGCATAAACTCTAAGAAGAATCACTGTCATACCTCAGTTATCCATGAAATTCTAAGTTATATTGGTGCTTTTGATTACATTGCCAGTTATATTGACTAAGTAATGTTGACTGAGTAATATTGAGATATATACTGTATATAAATTACAACAAAATAGAATCTTTATGTTTTTTTTGCATAAATAAAGCTTATTACCTGTGTTGTTACATTAAAGAGGCCAATGTCATCTTTAACAAGGGTGCTAATATTCCTAGAGGTGACAGCATTTCTTCATTCTCCAAATCTCAAGATAATATCACAAATTCCTTTTAATTTATTTGAGTACAGAGTAGCAAACAGTTTCCAAAATTCTCCTAGATTACTGCCAGCTAGCCAGGTCCAACAATTAAAGGCTTGCAGAGTAGTTGTATATTCAAATCAGGTATGATTTTATTGGAGCACATCAAAGATGGAACTTGATAAAGGTTTGGAAAACTAGCATCTTGTCTTAGCTTTTGGTGGACCTACAGTACGAAAAAACTTTTTCAAGATACTGTATGCTTACCTGCCCAATGTGAACTTTAGACAACAATAAAGTAACAAGGCGAGTGTAATACAAAATACATTATTTATTCATCCATCACTGTAAATACAAAAAAATATGTAAGGTAAAGGAACATTAGCCTAACACAGCACTGATTTGAGAACTGATACGAACTCTGCAGCAAAAACATTGAGTTTAGCCATGCATTCTTAGATGATTTGAATACTGTAGTACTCTAAAACTGTTGTTACATACTGTGCATCTGGAAAGTATTCACAGCGCTTCACTTTTTCCACATTTTGTTATGTTACACCCTTATTCCGAAATTAATTAAATTAATTATTTCCCTCTAAAATTCTACAAACAATACCCCATAATGACAATGTAAAGAAGTGTGATTGAATTCTTAGCAAATTTATTAAAAATAAAAAAGGGAAAACGTATTCACAGCCTTTGCCATGACACTTAAAATTGAGCTCAGGTGCATCCTGTTTCCACTGATCATCCTTGATATGTTTCTACAACCTGATTGGAGTCCACCTATGTTAAATTCAGTTGATTGGACATGATTTGGAAAGGCACACGCCTGTTTATATAAAGTCCCATAGTTAACAGTGCATGTCAGAGCACAAACCAAGCCATGAAGTCCAAGGAATTGTCTGTAGACCTCCCAGACAGGATTGTATCAAGGCACAGATCTGGGGAAGGGTACAGAAATAATATCTGCAGCATTTAAGGTCCCAATGAGCACAGTGGCCTCCATCATTAATAAATGGAAGAAGTTTAGAACCACCAGGACTCTTCGTGATGGAGCTGGAGAGGTAGTGCAAAGAGGAATGGAAGAAACCGCCCAAAAATAGGTGTGCAAAGCTTTTTGAGTATCATACTCAAAAAGACTTGAGGCTGTAATTGCTGCCAAATGTGCTTCAATAAAGTATTGAGCAGAGGCTGTGAATACTTATGTACATGTGCTTTTTTCATTTTTTATTTTTAATAAATTTGATACAATTTCAAACACACTTCTTGGAAAGGGTAATGTTTGTAGAAATAATTTAATCCATTACGTAATAAGGGTGTAACATAACAAAATGTGGTTAAAGTGAAGCGCTGTGAATACTTTCCGGATGCACTCTACATGCCAAAATCAAACTCAAACAAAACAATGGAAATTTAGCATGTTCATTCTAATTGCATGCAGAGAAAACATACTCTATAATTTGGAAGATTATACTGTACCATTTGTCAACAGATACAGTCATGTGGACAATGGAACACAGGTACGGTACTTGGGATGCACAGTTAAAAAATCTGATCTAACAAAGTGGTCCCTAAAATCTGATTTGAATATTTAGGACTGTTTCACTGTGTAATACTTAAAAGTTGGCACCTTTTAGCATTAGAATATACTCCAAATTATACTCAATGTCCTGAAATATACATTGAAACAAATCAATTTTTTTAGGCACATTTTGCTGGGTAATAATATAAGGATACTCAATATTTTTCTGGTCAAATTTAGCTGATCTGTTTATAAGCATGTACAGCATTATTTCAATGTTCCTCCTGTATGTTCATGAGCATAATGAGCATATATTTAGGAAAAGATGAGTAATTGTCATAATTGAGAAATATCTACATCCCAACCTTATACATGCATGGCTCTGCCTATGTATGTAGGTAGAAAGACTGTTTCAACTTAGCCACTGTAAAATGACCCTGCTGCAATGTCACCGTTTGTAGTCCCCTCATGTTTATTATTATTGTTGTTACCTTGATAGCATTCACATGTTTATTATTTTCTGTACAAGATAGACATTTTATTCTTAAATACATTTTTAATTCTTTCCATGTTATTTACAATATAAGAGCTTATTGATGTTGATAAATTCTTAGAATAGATGATGCTCGTAAAACAAAATGGAAGTAAATATTTTTGACTATGTACTGTACAAAACAACGTGTTGTTGAACATTGAAAATATTTTGAAAGCAATGAGGGTTAAGTACACTGTACATCCAGAAAAAAACATTAAAGCATTTCCCCAGTCTTATCAAACGGTTACTGTATGTACAGTTTTTTGAATGAGACCGAAAAATATATATATATAATAAAGGTGCATGTCACATTTGATAGCTGTTGTATAGTGAAATATATATAATGATCAATGAAATACATTTTGCAAATGTGGGGAATAGGACAATGGTTACTATGCAAATTCAAAGGTTAGGATGAACAGCTTGTGAGCCAAATCAATATGATTTGGACTCTTCTCACGGTTCTGGGAGGTTTTACACTCTGTGCTCATAGGGAGGCTTTAGCATCACATTAAATCATACAGGATAGGTTTGCCTGCGATGTTGATATGTTATAAAACATAAGCTGTTTTTTACTAGCATGTTAGTTTGAATATTATTATTGTTCTTTGGGGTTAAAAATATGTTAAATTTGATTCGTTTAGAGTTTCCCCTAATTGGTTCCACTAACGTTACAAACACAAACACTGCAGAGTGAACACTACCAATTCGGAATTGTAAGTTTACATTTAAATTGTATTTTATCTGGTTTTTTTTTAAATATGTGCCAAAACAGACATAACTGGTAAGCAAATCACATCACATTCTGCTTCCATTAGGAATGACAACAGAACTACATTACCATCCAGGACTGTTATCTTCTCGTTTTGGTTATTCATATTAGACAGGGATTTCTTTTAACTTCAATAAAAGTCAATCAACAGCACATAATTTCTATAACTGTATGATAGATGCCAATGCTTAACAATAAAACCTAGATGAAACCGAAGGAGAGTGTGCCTATTTGCTTGTAAATGATGTCTGTAATAATGTAATGGATGTATGGCTTTTCTTTTTCATTTTGTGATATAAATGCAACATTTTAAGTATATTTTACATGAACAACAACAAACCTTGTTTGTAAAAGTCTTCCACAGAAAGAAGTTAGTTTACATATACTACTTTAAAACTCTCTGAAACAACTTAATGATGAATGCAACATTCTCAGAACGTTGTGGGAATGTTCCGAGCATAAGTGGAACAGTGTCTGCCTTTCTCAAAAGAACCTTTGTCTCTGTTTAAGTTTACTGGCTTTCAAATGGCTCTTAGGGTTGTCTCTTCTTTCTTCAAATCGTTCCTTGTCACTCTCTTCCACATCCCATGTCATCTACTGGTTCTCTTTCCCAGAAGTCAGGAAAAACAATAGGGCTCAGCAGACAGCCCTGTGGCGCGCCCTCAGCTTCTCAGATCTTCTGGCACATATGGAGTCTGGACTTGGAGGATGAGGTGGCATCTTTCCAGACCCTACAGGAGAGTCCCTTGGCACAGTCACAGCGCTGGAAGATCTCCAGGCCGGGGGAGCCCTTCTTACGCTGCTTGGTGCACACCTCCCCCAGCCGCAGAACAGGTTTGCAGATCTTCGTCCAGAAGTGTCGCGCACAGCAGTAACCTTCAGAGCAGTCAGAGGAGCGCAGGCATGGGTCACCCTCGTGGCCTATTCCAGAAAAGGAGAAAAAGGGGTGTTAGCATGTACTAGTCTGAGAGAAAATGAAAACATACCCAGCAAAGAGATAGCAAAAACATTAGGCCAAATAATTGATCTGGTATATTCTTTTAAAAAGGGAAACCTCCAGGAGTTAGATGTATCTGTGTCAAAAAGTCAAGAATCAAGAGAAGACTTTACCAGCGATAATACAGAGTTTACCACAAGATTTTAGCCATTGGTAATCCTCAAAAATAGGAAGCCCTGATTATAGAGAAAAATATCATCTTGTGCCAAAATGAAGTGAAGAGTATAGAGATGAGAATGAATGGCTCATGACCTGAAGTATATCACTTCATCTGTGAAGCATGGTGGAAGTAGTGGTACGGCATGGGCATATATGGCTGGCAAAGAAACTGGTTCCCTTGTATTTATTGATGATATGACTGCAGACAATAGCAGCAAGATGAATTCTGAAGTGTTTAGGGCTTTATTATCTGCTCAGATTTAGGCAAATTTTGCTAAGTTAATTGGATGGCACTTCACACTGTAGATGCATAATGACCGAAAGCATACTGCGAAAGCAACCCGATAATTTTTAAAGCAAAGAAGTGGCATTTTCCGCAACACCCAAGTCAATCACCTGACCTGAGTCTACTGAAGCATGCTTTACAAATGCTGAAGTA
The DNA here is from genome assembly GCA_016801145.1 of Umbra pygmaea. NCBI lineage: Eukaryota > Metazoa > Chordata > Actinopteri > Esociformes > Umbridae > Umbra > Umbra pygmaea. Next base: position 14,363 of record JACXGM010003943.1, on the reverse strand, counting down.
AAAACTGAAGGCAAAACGCCAGAATTGTTCTTGTAACTGAAGACTGCGGCAGTAAAAGCCTGGTAGAGCATCACCAGGGAAGAAACCCAGCATCTGGTGATGTCTATGGGTTCCAGATTTCGGGCGTCATTGTCTGCAAATAATTTTCAAACAAGTATTAAAACTCACAATTTAATTCAAAATTATGTTGGTATTTCCAATTACTTTTGAGGCCCTGAAATGGGGGGCTATATATAAAACGTATAGTAATTACTATACAGTTAAAGAACATGTACACTTCAAGCACATCTTGATTGCTTCCTTTCAAATCCATTGTGGTAGCGTACAGCCAAAATGATGACAATTGTGTCACTGTGAAAAACACTTCAGACATGACTGTAATCTATTAATTTTGACTACTGTGTCTACTGTAGTACTGTGTGTACTCTAACCATATGGACTAATACAGAGTCATATACTCTAACCATATGGACTAATATAGAGTCATATACTCTAACCATATGGACTAATATAGAGTCATATACTCTAACCATATGGACTAATACAGAGTCATATACTCTAACCATATGGACTAATATAGAGTCATATACTCTAACCATATGGACTAATACAGAGTCATATACTCTAACCATATGGACTAATATAGAGTCATATACTCTAACCATATGGACTAATATAGAGTCATATACTCTAACCATATGGACTAATATAGAGTCATATACTCAATCCATATGGTCTATGTTTTCATTGGTTATCCTAGATTGTGATAGTAAATATTGGAAACTATAAGTGGTTAACAAACTGGAAGAAGTGGATTTTCTGCCTTTTATCCAACAATGAATACTAATAAAATTAAACATTGTTGATCACAAATCTACAATAAATTGTTCCAGAAATTATCGCTTCTATGCCACGTGTAAAGCAAAAGTCCATTGTTATGACCTCAATATGAAAAAAGCTTAAATATCACTTTAACTTTCTTCTCATCTCAATTCAAATTTAATTACATGACTATTATATTAGTGGACTGGAAAATATACCTAGGCCCTTGTAAATTTAGAGCAAACCTATTCAATGATTTAAACCAAATTAGCTCATTTTGGGTAGAACCTGATATTCTTGGCAGTGGCATTATATTATCCTTTTTCAAAGGACGTAATTAGTAAGACAAATATTTATGATTTATGGTATTTAGTCTTGAGCGATTTCTGTGAAAGAACTCTGAATGCTGTTTGCCCTACTTTCTAGACACGCAATCTGTAATGTTGATCAATTCTCTGTCTGGTTTTTTAAAGTTTCAAACAAAAGCCTAAAGTTCTTTCAGGCTTACCAGTCTGTATTTAAAATGTTAATTTAATAACTCAACTCTTCCTCTTGCTAAAAATTAACACTTTGGTAAATAAGGACACTGCAAAATGTCAACACAAGAAGTAAACAGACCTAGAGTTTGCTCTAAATTACCTTATTTATTAAAACACAGCACTGTGATTATACTGGATCTTTAGAACTGTAGCTATTATTTCTATAGGGGGCACTCAATGCACCATAATTAAGGTGTTTCATTAAAGGGCAAACTTTTTTTGACAACAAACCTCCTGACACAAAGTGTACCTATTCACTGGCTGACTCAGACTAACACGTACGCCCGCAAGACAGGGGGATTCGATAATAACTCCAGTCATTATTACTCTGGTGCTGTCAGCGGGGCTGTTTGTGTGCCTGGTTTATGTAAGTGTTGTGGAAAACACCAAGGGGGTCAGTGCGGTTTGGTTTTTCTCAGCCAGGGCCCCACGCTGTGCCACTGAGCTAGTGGGTAATTATTGTGGGCACTTGCAGACTGGCATCTCTTAAATTCCGTGGAACTATAGAACAGGAATAGAGACTATGAATAGTGTTGAGCACCTTACAACAGGGCAGAGAGAGCTACGGAGATGAAGCTGGCACAATGAAACTCACATAAAAGAACCGCAAGTGCATGCCTGCCAATTATACACCTCAGGTAGGCTCTAAGCCATTTGGATACACGTTTAAAAAGTATTAAAATCCTAGTATTAATCCTAATAGTATTCAAATCATAGTCTGTTCCACAGTTTGATGAGGGAGGGTAATTCAAATCTAAATTCTACCTTTCGGAGTGACTTTGGCATCTGCTGTTTTCCCACTCTTCTTCCAGCTGGCGCTGCTCTTGGTAGACTGCCTGTTATGGTCATCCAACGGGGAGATGTGAGGGGAGAGGACGCTCTCCGAGATTGGGATGCAGATATCTGCCGTAGTCAGCAAGGAGAAGATGAGGATCAGCTGTTAGCGACCAGTACACAATACTGACTGATTGATATAATAGCTGCAGAGAAAAGATTTTAAAGTAACATTCTTCCATACTAATTAGATGGACGTTCCTGTTGCTCGACAATAAAGAAATATTGTTCGCTAAATCGAACACCTAACAAACAATAAAGTTATGCCCGCCATTCAGCCACAGTGAATTTCTCTACATTGCCTTAGGGTAAGACGTGTCTTTCAAGACAACTTACAGTTGCTGCAGCCGTTGCCTGGGCAACACATGGCATCTCTATGGCAGCGCTTCTTCCTCCGTCTGCAGTTGAGACAGCGTGACGGAGCTTGCTGAGGGCTGTGGCAGTAGCTCCCTACAGTGCACTCCTTATCGTTACTGCAAGGGTACACCTGGAAAAGTATACAAACCAAAGAACACGTTTTTAGATTGTCACAAACAACCATTTGTAGATGCTCTTCGGACTGTCTAGGGAGTCTCTGTAACATTTGCTCTATCTACTAAGCCTAACACTAATCCTAAACTTAAATCTTATCATAAACCTAACCCTAACACATACATTACACAAACTCTTATTCTGAACTTATATCTAACTGTAGCAACCAGTAGCTTATCAACATATAGCTTGTTGACAGTATGACTATCTGTGGAGCAGTGACAGATTAGAATGTGACTCAAAAGTAAAACACCTATTCAGAATAATGTTCATCCATAATTAATAACAATATACTGTCATTTCAATTTTCAGAAAGCCGTGTAATGATCTTTTGAAGAAATAATGTTTTTCATTTTCTTTTTTCATTTGTGTTTCTTTTGCTTAAGTTAATCTGGTTTAATATAATTATTTAACTCAAGGGAATACAGAATAAGGAGTAACGGGTATAGCTTGATAAGCATCTTCCATGTTAGGGTTAGGCACCTCTAACATGAATCGCTGCATGTCACAGCAGACACATTTTCAGCCCTGCAAGGAGGTCAAAGATCTCCTAAAAATGGAGGTCAATCGGAGACATTTGAATAGTAGGGCTGAGATTGGGACATAGCAGTTCAACCCATGTTAACTAGCAACAAACCTGTCATGCACAACTTAGCTTTTTCTCATAATTGCATTATATAAAAAAGTAACATTGGTAATAGCTACCAGACATGATGGAAAATCGTTTGGTTCCACTTACAGTCATATAAATACTAATCTCAGACTCCACAACTTCTAACCATCACTTATTTGTCTGTCTCCAATGGTATTTTTATGTGACGGCTTTAAAATGTCCTACTGAAATGGCTCATGACAGTAAGCAGATTAACAGAGTTCAGTAGGAATTCCTCCTGAAAAACCAGGCCTTTTCCGTGGAAAACAGTGCATAGACTAGAGCAGGAAAGGACAGAGAAGTATTTTTTTTACATGCCAACCAATGTGAAGGGATACTTAGATATTCAAACAATAAAACCACTGCCATAGCCTCACCCAAGAAAAACAATGGTAGTTGCATTTACAAGCCTAATTATCTTATTTAAGGATTAATTGGTTAATTAATGCAATCCACTGGAGAGTGATTTAATTTTGTGGCCAAATGTTTTTAGTTATGTATCTGGGGATTTTAATTAATCTAAACTTGGTAACAACACGTAAGTTTGGCATCAGATTTTTTTCCATTCCATTATTTCCCAGGTCTATCCTACAGACATTCAGAGTGAGTCTGAAATGGCACCTGGTCAAATGGGACTACTGGGGGAATTTAATGCCATTTCAGCCCGAGACATTAGCTATTGTCTGCTGAAGCCATAAAAACATGATAGCAGTGTGTATTTCTTCATCCATCTGCCACCACCCATGGCTTTGATTCAGGTTAACTGAGATGACCGAAGTAAACCCACAATGTGTCCATGAACATAGCAACCATTCAGCCACAGTCTACATAGCAGCCATAATCAAAGGCCCCTACTCAGTTTTTCCACAACAAGTGCATGTGGCAAAACACAAAACATGGGAGTGATGATTCTTACTGGAACAACCTTTCGTAACTAAATGTTATACACATGGCATATGGTCTGGTCGTAGGTTTGCGTGAGTGGGACAGCCAAGGAGTTCAAACAAAATAAAATCAATGGTCAATGGAATAGCGTTTTGAAAGTGTTCTGAACTTGTCAGGTGAGATTGGATAATAAAATGTATCAGTTTACTTTGCAGAAGGTCCAGGATTGGTCAGTGTGGTTTATTCAGTCTTTTAATGAGGTCTGGCCACTCCCAATACCAGCCACCGGGCAACATACGTTAGTGTCCATTTAGTATAGGCACTACTAATTACAAACATTCTGAAAACCTAGAAACAGCCTGTCAGTCCAACGTCAGACGTATTCTACATCGGTCGCATGCCGGGTTCAGCGTGAGAGCTGACTTTGTCGTAAAAAGTAATCGCCAAAGAAAGAAACATGTTGGCTTATGGCTTCATTGACCCTGAATACTATGAAATAACTGCAAAGTGTTTAGTTTGAATTGTAGGCCCACATATGTAGGCCCACATTTATGGCACCAATCTGTGCGTTTTATGCAATAATAATAATAGTATAATTCAAAATGAGTGTCCAGTAATTCTGTTCTGTCTCATATATTTCAATCTTGGGTTATAGGGTTGAATACACTAGAGATAAGCTATACTGTTGCTTTAGAATGAATGATCAATGTTAGTTTACCACACCATCCTCCCCTCATTAAACTCTACGATCAAGCCTACAACATTTTACAGGAGCCTGACGAGATGATCTGGTCTGATGATCTCCCCTTATCTCCTCATGTCGTTGAACACTTCGTTCACATCACAGTCCTCTGGGGGGGGGGGGTTCCGTTCGGATGCATCTCATTTGATCTCGGCTCGTCTACCTCACTTTCCTGTTGTCGCCGCCACTCCCGCTCCCCTATTCCTCCTAGACGCTCCTTCTCACATAAAAGCCCGATTCTATTCCTGTTTTAGAAAGAAGGTTCCGCAAGCTTTTTTTGGCCATGCAGGCCAGACGATGAGGAGACAGACAGGGGGCGATGAGGGAAGCCCCCTGACTCGTCAGTGCCATCTCGCGCTCCTCTCGTGCTGGTTAAAGTGGCTTGGGCTTTGAAGGTGAAGCCCTAATATATGTGGGGTGGAGGGTGTTGGCCATAATCTCCTGAATCCAGGTTTCACTCAGGGATCCACAAGACTTTGAACCTGTTTGTTCATATTTACCCAGGATCAGTTGGTCTTTAGGATTGATATCACACTATGATCAAAAGTGTAGCTCATGTTCATGAGACCACAACACTGAACAGGAATGTTGTTCACTTGGTCTTCCTAAATCTATTCAAGCACAGTGATACACTAACACATAACGTGCTATTCAATATCCAATCATACACATTTACATTCAAACTACTCAAATGTCAAAATCTGGTTTGAGAGGAAACTTCTGGCACTCACTATGCTCTTTAGGAGAATAAAATGTGTTATTACAGTAACGCACACATACTAAAACACACAAACATACACTTGAACGTGACCTTGTGATAATCAAGCAGGGAAACCTGAAACTGTGAATGGCATTAACAGGAAGCCGGGCTGAGTCAAATACACTATCCCACAGAGTAAACAAACCGCATCTGCTCTCAAAGGAAAGATGGTCTCACTGTATCAGATAACATAGGGGAAGCCCATACTTCACAGGAGACTTAGGAGCCCAAACGTATATATGCTCATCACTCGAAACACATGTCAGCATGTGCGAGCCTCTGAGAGCTTTTGCACGTGGGTCCTACAGGTTTTCGACCCACCCTCCTCATTCGCTTACATAGTCACCCAACTCTAGCGATCAAAAAATGGTGCACATGGCTGAGCCTGAAGCCGCAGGTGACACCCGGTCTGTTGTAGCCCAGTGAGGTGTTAGCCTGTTAGCCGAGGGGTGTCTGGGTCTTCTAACGCTCATTAACAGGTTTTAGTACTGTTTTTAAGTGAACTGGAATCCCTTTAGGATACTCGGCTAGCCTGCTAATATATACGATTATGGCACATGTAGGGCCCCCCCTCCCCACTTTGGTCCCCAGTGCACCGCTGACTTGCGGGGTGCGAGACAGCCAGGAGGCTGGTCAGGTCCCTGGGGTGGAGGAGACCGAGCCCAGGCGGCAGCTAGCCTAGCGCTAACAAGCAGTCCCACCTCGGCATGCTTTGTTTTTCCCCTCTCAGATCATTAGGATCACTAAACAGTTACTTAACCCTGAGGGGGGGTTATTGGATGGAAGAGAGAGAGGAGGAGTGGCAGGGAGTGGGGACGTGGCTCAACATTTTACGGGAGAAAAGGGGGGGGCCCTAAGCGATTCAGTCCTGGCTTGTTAAGATATTCTCTGTGTTGAATTAAATAAGTTTTAAGAGTACCGTAGTTAAAGCTGTATGGATGTATGATACGGGCGCTGGTGGGAAACATCCAGGCACACGGCTGTTACTGCCGGCATGCCTTTGCTTCCCTTTGCAGGTTCAAGGGTCAAGGTGGTGAGTGCTGCCTGCCTGCACACAGCGTCCGTGTGTGCGTGTTGGCTTAGTGAATGGGAGCCAGTGGCCACCCACGAACAGTGCCTATCACGTTCTAGTCAAGAGAGACTTTTGGGTCAACACACAAACTGACACATGCACAGACACAGACACACACACACTCAGACACACACAGTTAAATACACACACACAGCTCGACTAAATTCTAACGGTTGAATCATTTGGGACCATCACAACCTGATCTTAATGTCGAAGCTCAAATTAATTAACGGGAAGCGTATTTGTCAATGACAAAGGAGCAACACTTAGTGCAGCACTTTGTCAACAGCTAAGGGGAAACAATATCACAGTACACTGTCACACGAATCCCCATGACGAGCCCAACTTCACTAATCTGACAGTTTAAACACCAAATTACACCCGGGTTTCCTGCATGCTTCTCTGGGTGGCCGCCGTGCTTCCCTCCCTGACTCCTCGACTCCACTTTTGAAAGTGAGCCAGTGGGGGTGCGATTTATTGAGCGCTTATGTTGTAATCTTTCTCATATCCTTTAATGTCGGAGAGTTTAGGGCACTGAAGGGGTACATTTCACCAGCTTGCCTAACGCTGTATGAAAAATCTCCCATCATTCTTCTGAAAAGGTCCAGTGTTAGAGGAAATGTGTGGGGGGGCTAAATGGATGGTTAATTTTTCAAGATAGAAGTGTTATAAGCAGCTTCAGGCACTGAAATACTGTCACTACGGCTGGAAGCTTTCTGCCAAAGATCCATCACTAGCTATAATTACCTACCACATTGGTTCAACAAGTATGAACGTAAAGGGAGAAGACTGACAGAAATGTATCCAATAAACACTGTTTATATAAATTCATGTTAAAAACCAAGACTGCTAATACCAGCCGCCACACAGCTCTGACACACCACACAAACCTGATGTTATCCTACATCGTTAATTTGGTGCAAATCAGCGCAAAATAAAAACATGGTAATTAAGAGTCCATATATATCCTCTAGAGTAACATGACTGGCTATCTGAAAATAATGTTCTTCGATGTTTGGAAGAGATCATTACGAGCATCTCTCAGTATTGTGATTACAGGTCTTCTGACAGCTATCACAAATCAATGACACACATTGCCACTTTAAAACCCATGATGTCATCCAGGTTTTTTATCCATGATTTACACTGGTCATATACAACCATAGTTGACGCCATGGTGCAGGTTAATATAATTTGTCTTTGGGGTTTGGATCATGTCTGCGTGTTGTTTAGTATGTAAAATTTAGGCATAAGAGGACAGGAAAGCATACGATCAGCCAGACATGATAGGCAGACAAACCAACTCACACCAAAGCTATTAACCATATTAATTTTGATGTGGTGCTAAATGTTCCGTAACAGTTCAAACTTATATGAGTATGGCTGTGGACTCCACACACACACACACACGCACACACGCACGCACACACGCACACACACACACAGACACACACACACACACAGGTCCATTCTATCCAAACCACTTTACTTTATTGGGATGGCAAGGTTATAAGCAGAGGTTTAAACATAGGTCTGGCACAGCTCTGTTAACTGGAAAGGTTCCCACTTCGTAGAAGAGACCAAGGGTTTTTCCTTTAATCTTAACTGTCTGAGAGGTAGGATCTCTCACACACAAACACACACACCCACGCTCAAACACACACACACACACACACACACACACACACACACACACACACACACACACACACACACACACACACACACACACACACACA